>CM050171.1:38748782-38771282 GCA_027410445.1 Discoglossus pictus | reverse complement strand
TAGGATCATATTTTAACCATAATAATCATAAAACAGGGTATAACAGTGATGGGTTCCGCTACACACCTCCCCCGTGACCATAAGCCGGCATACACGGTCTGATCCCGACGGATCGGCCTGGGGATGTCCGGACAAAAGTATTTGTTGGTCAATTCTCTAGTTTGACAACCCATCAGCATTACTGCAATTCACATTTACTCAACATTTTCCCAATATCCCCAGATAGCTGGGATCTGAGCGCACAAAACTACAGAATAGCGCTCAGATCCTCTTCACCACAGTTCAATTGCCATGTAGCTAGAGTCTTCCCATAGTCTTTCATTATATGAATGGGCTCCATGGCATAGCTATCTGGGGTATCATGGTTCACACAGGGCAAGTACCGAATGACCCCCCTGTATGTAAAGGGCCAGAATGAGTGACATACACTCTGGTAATGGCCGAACACTGGTTCCAAAGGGGCAATATGTAACCAGGGCCATAGTCGCAGGGCAGGAGGCTGGCAAACAGTCCTCTCCAAGCCAAAGTGGCGAAGGGCACTTCGTCACACATCTCCCTTTGGGGGGAAGTCTAACCAGGCACCTGGATATTTCGCTGGGGTGATGGTGCAACACGCTGAGGGGGGACTTGAGGGGCAGAGGCCAGCGGCACTCTGCCCTGATGCCAGCTCTTCTGCTGGTATAACCTGCAGGACCTCCTGCTCTGTACAAGGGACAAAGGGAGGGCAGAGGCCGACTGCACTCTGCCCCGCTGTCAGCTCTTCTGCTGGGGTACTTGGGACATATTCCGGCTCAGTAGCCAGGGAAACGTGGGGGTCAGTGGGGGTTAACATTTCCTCTGTTAACCCTGGGGCCACATTAGAAGTTAGCTGGGGAGGGGAATTTGTACTTACCCCCTCCCCCGGTTGTCCCAGTGACGGTAGTTGGGGATCTGGACAAGCTGTGGGTGCAGAGACCACGGTCCCATCTGCGCCGTCTGGGAGATTGGTGTCTCCCCTGGTTAGGGTAAACTGTCGCTGGGGGGGAAGGACGACACCTTCTGCCACCTGTGTTTCACACTGCCGCTGGGGGGGAAGGACGACACTTTTGGCCCCCTGGGGTACCCACTGCCGCTGTGGAGGAAGTTCGACACCTTCTGCTCCCTGGGGTACACACTGCCGCTGGGGGGGAAGGACGACATCTTCTGCCCCCTGGGGTTCACACTGCCGCTGAGGGGGAAGGACGACACCTTCTGCCCCCTGGGGTTCACACTGCTGCTGGGGGGAAAGGACGACACCTTCTGCCCCCTGGGGTTCACACTGCCGCTGGGGAGGAAGGACGCCCCTTCTGCTCCCTGGGGTACACACTGCCGCTGGGGAGGAAGGACGACACCTTCTGCTCCCTGGGGTACACACTGCCGCTGGGGGGGAAGGACGACACCTTCGGCCCCCCTGGAGTACACACTGCGCTGGGGAGAAAGGACGGCACCTTCTGCTCCCTGGGGTACACACTGCCGCTGGGGAGAAAGGACGGCACCTTCTGCTCCCTGGGGTACACACTGCCGCTGGGGAGAAGGACGACACCTTCAGCTCCCTGGGGTACACACTGCCGCTGGGGGGGAAGGACGACACCTTCGGCCCCCTGGGGGTACACACTGCCGCTGGGGAGAAAGGACGGCACCTTCTGCTCCCTGGGGTACACACTGCCACTGGGGAGGAAGGACGACACCTTCAGCTCCCTGGGATACACACTGCTGCTGGGGAGGAAGGACAACACCTTCAGCTCCTGGGGTACACACTGTCGCTGGGGGGGGGAGGACGACACCTTCTGCTCCCTGGGGTACACACTGCCGCTGGGGGGGAAGGACGACACCTTCGGCCCCCTGGGGTACACACTGCTGCTGGGGAGGAAGGACGACACCTTCAGCTCCCTGTGGTACACACTGTCGCTGGGGGGGGAGGACGACACCTTCGGCCCCCTGGGGTACACACTGCTGCTGGGAGGTGGAATTAGTTGGAGTATTCCACGTGGAGCGGTTTCTGTTTCTGGGACAGTCTCTCTTCATGTGACCCTGCTGGTTACACGTGTGGCACCTGATGTACCGTGGAGGGGTTTGGTAGTTCCCACCACCCGGACGCAGTGCTGGGGGGGGGGGGGGTTAATGGTGGGAGGTGGGTTAGCAGCTCCCAAGATGGACCGCTCCCGTGCCTGCTGCTTTTCCATTATGGATTTGTGGACATCTGTCATTAACCATTCCAAGGTTTTCATGGGAAGCGTACCTGGGAAAAAGGCCAGTCTGCTTTGGAGTTCTCTTTGAAACTCAGTCTGTGGGGTAATAAGAGGTACTGTAACCATGAGTTCCTTTCTGTCTGCATCCCTGTAGTCCGCGGCCGCCTCCTCCTCCTCATGATGGAACGCTGTCTGAAAACTAGCCGGTTCCATCCTGCTGTAGCCAGGGGCGCTGTACGGATACTAGCGTTGCCCTCAATTTGTACTCCATGGAATGGTGTCTCCTGTAGCTGTCCTTCTGACCGTGGGAACAATTCCGCCACTTGCCAACAAATGTAACGGAGCTGAAACACGCAGTCCAATATCTCCGCTGGTATACGGTAAAATACCCAAGAAGCACTACAGGCTCACCATTCCCGACCTCCCATATTGGACGACACACAATTTGGGAGTCAAATGAATACTGACTTTATTTTGTTATTGCAGAAATATTTATACATCTCTTTGGCCACAGGCAATACACATGTCCATATTTGGCCACACACAATACACATAAAGAGAACAATAGGGGGGTCACACCTCCCTGGCAACTTTGATACAATCAGACATTGATTCAATTACACTTCTTTGTTCTTATCTGAGAATGAAAACACTGTATACAATAGACTTCCTTTATCTTATGCAGAGTCGCTGTAACAAGATTATCTCCCATGCCAAGTAGCTGTAAATGTCTGGGACAATATTCTGTAGAGCATCAACCAACATACATATAGTAGGATCATATTTTAACCATAATAATCATAAAACAGGGTAAAACAGTGATGGGTTCCGCTACATTGTGCACAACCTATCGAACTAAAAAATGAGTTAAAAAAGTAGATTGATAAAACTTAGCTTTTAATAAATAGTATAAAAGAGTAATCTTTAAAAATATCCAGAGGCAGGGTGTGCAATAGAAGTCACTGGATATCATGTAAAAAATTCCTGAATATGGACAGGGAAGTGTACCAAGTGCATAAATCTGGTATAAAAAGTGCTAAATATGAAAAAGTGCCAACAGTGCATAAGGTGCTAATCTTAAATTATATGGAACCAAACAATTGTTAATTTGGTTCTAAAAGTGCTGAAGTGTAATAGTGTACAACTTTGTATATATCTATTGCAGTGGTGCAAGTTCCCTTGTATATCAGGAAAAAAATTATATGTATAATGTCACTTATTCCATATAGCCTGTAAAATACTCCAATAATTGGGTCTTATGGAAATAAAGTGACTAGTGCAATTATTTAGGATAATGATTCACTTTGCCTCGTTGCTGTTAAATAATATATCATAGGGCTTAGAGCTCCGTTTTTTTGTCATAAGCCTTATAGCTCCGTTTTTTATCAGCTCTGTCTTATAGGTAGTTAGATCGAGGTAAAGGACTGGTATTTTTCTTAGTTAAATAGCTAAAATGACTAAAACAAGACTCCTATATTTGTATATTAACTTCTCCAGTGAGATATTGTTACAGAGCTCTTGCACAGCGTGCCACGAGCTTGAGACGCCTAGCTATGACGTCATCAGCCTGCGTGTGCGCTCCTGCGTCTGACCCGACGCACGTTTCTGGATTTTTTCAAGGGTCACTGCCCTGTTGCTAAGGCCTCCCTTTTAAAGCCTGCCGATCACCATGGAAATGGTGTATTAAAACTAAAAACATATCTTTAATTTAAAAATGGAATAAAGGAAGATAAATATTATATATGAGCATGGTTTATACACTTAGAAAATGAAGAGGGCACATATACAGTTTGCAGAGGCTCCTATTAGAAGTGGCATAATTTAAGATATTGCCTTATGAAATATATACTGATGATTATTAAATCATGCACAATTTTAAAATTACAGTGGAATACTCATTATTTTGATGTATCACTGTTCATAGAAGTATCCTACATATAACTCTTATTCTCCCATTGAGATAAATGGCATATATAATGATAGCACATTTACTAGTCCTTTATTGTATAATAATTCGCCATGAGAGAGGACTACACGCAGTTGATTACTTTTACTTTACACAAAAAAGGCAGAGTATTTGTGAAACATAATGAATTTATGATGAAATCATTGAAATTTATATTAACCCATAACTACTTTGTATTCATACAATCCTTTTACCATCAAATTCAAGGTACAGCTATGGGCACGGCCTGTGCACCTACATATGCAAATCTATATTTAGGATGGTGGGAGGAACAAATAGTCTATAGCGAAGAGATGGATAGATATACTCAACATGTTGAGCTCTGGATTCGCTATATAGACGATATAATGATATTGTGGAATGGTACAAAAGAACACCTTCAGAATTTTATAAAAAGTTTAAATAATAATGACATGGGTCTATATTTAACCTCAGACATTAATGAACAAACAATTACCTTCTTGGACCTGAGAATTACCAAACAAAAAGATGGCACAGTAAAAACCAACACATATAGAAAACCTACAGCAACAAATAATTTACTATATGCAGAAAGTAGCCATCCAAAAAGTCTGATCTCTGGAATTCCTGTAGGCCAGTACTTGAGGATCAAGAGGAACTGTTCAGAGGAACAGAATTTTGAAATGGAGGCTAAGGAGCTGCAGTTCAGATTTGAACAACGTGGCTACAAAAAAATGATACTGAAAAGAGCCTACCACAAAGCTAAAGAGGTCAAAAGAGAAAATCTGCTTTTAGAAAAAACATCTAAAGAAGATAAATGTATACGATGCATCAGACATACAATGAGAAATGGTTTTATGTTAAGAAAATCTTTAATAAACATTGGCAGATACTACGTGATGATAAAGATATTGAACCCTTTCTAAGTGAGAAGGCTCAAATAACTAGTAAAAGATCTAGTAATCTAAAGGATATGCTATCTAAAAGTCACTTGGAGCTAACAAAAAACACTACCTGGCTCCAACCATTACATGGCTGCTATAAGTGCCAAACGTATAAAGCCTGCCAATACATCAAACCAGCTAAAGTATTCACCTCCCATGATAAAAAACAGGTATACAAAGTGACATTTTTATTGACATGTAAAACAGAAAGAGTTGTATACCTAATATCTTGTCAATGTGGGATGAGATACGTAGGTAAAACCTGCAGAGAATTTAGAAGAAGGGTGCTAGAACATATTTACAGTATTAAGAATGCCTTTGATACTCCTGTGGCCTTACATGTAAATAACAAACATAATGGAGATATTAAGAAATTATCCTTCATGGCAATTCACCATGTACAAAAAACCATTAGAAGAGGAAATTTGGATAAGGAACTCCTGAAAAAAGAGGCCAAATGGATTTATGCATTAAGCACTAAAAAACCTAAAGGCCTAAATGAAGATAGAGCTGTTCCCTCTAACAGCCGGGAGAACAGTTCTACTGGAGGAGAGGGAGGGCAGAATAGGCAGAGCAACAGACATGTTTTGGTGGTAGGGGACTCTATTATTAGGAAGGTAGACAGGGTAATTTGTCACCCAGATCCCAGCAATCGAACAGTTTGCTGTCTCCCGGGTGCTCGGGTTCGGCATGTTGTGGATCGGGTGGATAAATTATTGGGAGGGGCTGGTAATGAACCGGCGGTCTTGGTACACATTAATACCGATGACAAAGTTAGTGGAAGATGGAGCGTCCTAAAGAATGATTTTAGAGAATTAGGGAATAAGCTTAAAGCAAGGACCTCCAAGGTAGTATTTTCTGAGATACTACCAGTGCAACGTGCTAGCCCAGGGAGGCAGAAGGAGCTTAGGGAGGTTAATGCGTGGCTAAAAAAGTGGTGCAGAGGGTTTTGGGTTTTTAGAGCACTGGGCTGACTTCTCACTTGGGTACAATCTCTATAGCAGGGATGGATTGCACCTTAATGATGAGGGCGCTTTTGTGCTAGGGGATAGGATGGTAGAACGGCTGGGGGAGTTTTTAAACTTGTAGGTGGGGGGGAGGGACTATATAGAAGTATTGGGGTAAATAGGGTAGAGAGGGAAAGGGATTAATTATTTACCCATGGGGGAGGAGAAGGGGGAGGGTTACAATAGAAAGTAGGGAGATATTAATAGGGGCCTCAAATACAGTGGCAGGCACTTCACAACAGCAGAGCCATAGCAACATAAAGTGTATGATTGCAAACGCAAGAAGTTTGCCTGGGAAAATGGATGAGCTAGAAATATTAGCAGTACAAGAAAAATGGGGCTTAATAGGCATTATGGAAACATGGTGGGATGAATCTCATGACTGGACTGTTAATCTGGATGGTTATAACCTATTTAGGAAAGATAGGGGAAATGGTAAAAGAGGAGGAGGGATCTGTCTTTATGTTAAGCCTGAATTTAAACCTATAGTTAGAGAAGATATTTATGCTGGCACTAACGGCATCATTGAATCCTTGTGGGTTGAGCTAAATAGTGGAGGAGCTAATTCTAAATGCATATTGGTGGGAGTATGCTATAAACCCCCAAATATAGCGGAAAGTGAGGAAATACAATTATTGTTACAGATTGGAAATGCAGCTAAGCATGGGCAAGTTCTAATAATGGGAGACTTTAATTACCCTGATATAAACTGGATAAACGAGACCAGCAGCTCAGCTAAGGGGAGCAGGTTCTTGAGTACACTCAGGGATCATTATCTAGCCCAGGTAATACAAGAACCTACTAGAAATGGGGCCATCTTGGATTTAGTCATCACAAGTAATATTGATATAATATCAAATGTAAAAATAGGGGAACCCTTGTGGAACAGTGATCACAACACAGTCTCATTTGAGATTGAATACAAAAAACAGAGTTGTAAGGGGCCAACAAAAACTCTAAATTTTAAAAGGGCTAACTTTAATGGGCTACGGGCAGCAATACAACATATAGACTGGGACAAAGAACTTACAGGGAAGAATACTGAAAATAAATGGACAACATTCAAATCCTTACTAAATAAACATACTCATCAGCATGTACCATGTGGAAATAAAATGAATAGGAGTAAATCACATCCCATGTGGCTTAACAATGACTTAAAGATCATGATGAGGAAAAAGAAATATGCATTTAAATTATACAAGAAGGAGGGAACAGAGGCAGCTTTATGTGACTATAAGGAAATCAACAAGGCTTGCAAAAGGGCTATTAGACTGGCTAAAATAGAAAATGAGAAGTCAGTTGCAATGGAAAGTAAGACTAACCCTAAAATATTTTATAAATATATTAATGGGAAGAAGGCCAGGAAGGAATCGATAGGACCATTACAATGTGACACAGGCCATCTGATAATTAGTGACCAGGAAAAGACAGATGAGCTAAATAGGTTCTTTTCGTCGGTTTACACAAGGGAGGTACCAGTGGTTGGGACACTGCAACATAATGGGGCTACACTACCTTTATTAAATAATTGGTTAACGCAGGAAGAAATACAAAAGAGGTTGGAGAAAATAAATGTTAATAAAGCCCCAGGTCCTGATGGAATACATCCAAGGGTACTGAGGGAGCTGGGTTCTGTAATAGCCAAACCATTATATCTAATCTTTAAAGACTCACTCACTACAGGGTCTCTACCAGATGACTGGAGAAAAGCAGAGGTGATACCTATATTTAAGAAGGGATCTAGAGCAAATCCGGGGAATTATAGACCAGTGAGCCTCACTTCTGTAGTTGGGAAGCTTTTAGAAGGGTTAGTAAGGGACAGAATACAAGAATATGTCTATTTGAACAGGATCATAGGTAGCAGTCAACATGGATTTATGAAGGAAAGGTCGTGTCAGACCAATCTAATTAGTTTTTATGAGGAGGTTAGTAGGAACTTGGATCAGGGCAACTCAGTGGATGTAGTCTTTTTAGATTTTTCAAAGGCATTTGATACAGTGCCACATGGAAGACTAGTGAGCAAACTAAGGGATACAGGAATTGCAGTAAATATCTGCTCATGGATCGAGAGCTGGCTAAAAGACAGGAAGCAAAGGGTTGTTGTAAATGGAACATACTCCGATTGATCTAATGTGATAAGTGGGGTTCCTCAGGGCTCAGTATTGGGTCCTCTCCTTTTTAACATATTTATTAATGACATTGAAGTAGGACTCGAATGCAGTGTCTCCATTTTTGCTGATGACACTAAGTTGTGCAAGGTAATAAAATCAGATAATGATGTACTTTCCCTACAAAAGGATTTGCATAAATTAGAGAAATGGGCGGCTAAATGGGAGATGAGATTTAATACAAATAAATGTAAGGTTATGCATTTGGGAAGGAACAATAGCCAAGCAATCTATAATCTTAATGGAGCAAATCTAGGGGTATCAGATATTGAAAGGGATTTGGGAGTACTAGTGGACAACCACCTAGGTAACAGCGCTCAAAGCCAAGCAGCGGCTGCAAAGGCAAATAAAATATTAGCATGTATTAGGAAGGGTATAGAAGCCAGGGAAGAAGATATAATTCGGCCACTATACAAATCTCTAGTACGCCCTCATTTGGAATATGGAGTACAATTTTGGGCACCACCTCATAAAAAAGACATTTTAGAGCTGGAAAAAGTACAGAGAAGGGCTACAAAACTAATAAGGGGAATGGAGGGGCTAAGTTATGAAGAAAGACTAGCAAAATTAAACTTATTTTCGCTAGAAAAAAGGCGTCTAAGAGGAGATATGATTACGTTATATAAATACATCCAGGGTCAATATAAGGCTTTGTCAAGTGAACTTTTTGTAGCAAGAGATTTTCAACTGACAAGAGGACATCCATTGAGGTTAGAGGAAAAAAGATTTCACCTTAAACAAAGAAAAGGGTTCTTCACAGTTAGGGTGGTTAAACTGTGGAATTCTCTACCAAAGGAGGTGGTGACAGCGAATTCGATAGACAACTTCAAAAAGGGGTTAGATATATTTCTGAATAAAGAGGGCATTCAAGGCTATCCTAGATAACTAGCAAGGAATATTGATCCAGGGAGAAATTTGATCGCGAGTTTCTGGGGTCAGGAAGGAATTTTGCTTTTTTTTCCCCTTATGAGACAATTGGCAAAGTTTCAATGTTTTTTTTTTTTTTATGTTTGCCTTCCTCTGGATCAATTAACAATAATAATAAATAGTCCAAATTAAAAAGATCAATAGAGATCTAAAAAGGTGGAACTTGATGGACTAACTCTTTATTCATCCTCCAATACTATACTATTAATAATTATTTAATCAATAATTTAATTAATAACTAATCCGCATATTGCAGATCAGAGGAGATCTTAACAGGTTGAACTTGATGGACTGAAAGTCTTTTTTCAACCTTAATTACTATGTAACTATGAAGGGTTTACGTTTACTCCATTTATTTAAATACATATTAGCCTTATATATATTTCTTTTGTTGACTAATGTGGATAAAGCCTTAAGAAAAGTATCAATCTTTGAAATTATTAAAGGCCGACATATAATATATATAGAAATATACTATTTATTCATGCACATTATCCATATATTTTTGTACACATTTCTCTGTTTAAACTACTGCCCAAAACGGACGTCAATATATAATGCAGTAGATACTACTAGAGATTTATGACTATAATCATCTAGATAATATAAAATGAGTAGAAATATTTAAGAATTATTATACAATAAAGGACTAATAAATGTGCTATCATTATATATGCCATTTATCTCAATGGGAGAATAAGAGTTATGTGTAGGATACTTCTATGAACAGTGATACATCAAAATAATGAGTATTCCACTGTAATTTTACAATTGTGCATGATTTAATAATCATCAGTATATATTTCATAAGGCAATATCTTAAATTATGCCACTTCTAATAGGAGCCTCTGCAAACTGTATATGTGCCCTCTTTTATTTCTAAGTGTATAAACCATGCTCATATATAATATTTATCTTCCTTTATTCCATTTTTAAATTAAAGATATGTTTTTAGTTTTAATACACCATTTCCATGGTGATCGGCAGGCTTTAAAAGGGAGGCAACAGGGCGGTGACCCTTGAAAAAATCCAGAAACGTGCGTCGGGTCAGACGCAGGAGCGCACACGCAGGCTGATGAAGTCATAGCTAGGCGTCTCAAGCTCGTGGCACGCTGTGCAAGAGCTCTGTAACAATATCTCACTGGAGAAGTTAATATACAAATATAGGAGTCTCGTTTTAGTCATTTTAGCTATTTAACTAAGAAAAATACCAGTCCTTTACCTCGATCTAACTATCTATAAGACAGAGCTGATAAAAAACGGAGCTATAAGGCTTATGACAAAAAACGGAGCTCTAAGCCCTATGATATATTATTTAACAGCAACGAGACAAAGTGAATCATTATCCTAAATAATTGCACTAGTCACTTTATTTCCATAAGACCCAATTATTGGAGTATTTTACAGGCTATATGGAATAAGTGACATTATACATATCATTTTTTTCCTGATATACAAGGGAACTTGCACCACTGCAATAGATATATACAAAGTTGTACACTATTACACTTCAGCACTTTTAGAACCAAATTAACAATGGTTTGGTTCCATATAATTTAAGATTAGCACCTTATGCACTGTTGGCACTTTTTCATATTTAGCACTTTTTATACCAGGTGTATAGATTTATGCACTTGGTACACTTCCCTGTCCATATCAGGAATTTTTACATGATATCCAGTGACTTCTATTGCACACCCTGGGCCCTATTAAATTCCAGCCTCGTAAATAAGAGGCTTCTACTTAAGCCCTACGTACTGCAAAGTTTCTCTAAGTTCCAATGCTATTACATTAGCTCTGCTGCGAGCAACGAATGAGCTACGCAGCAGGGCCGTACGTATCAACACTGCGTAAATGTACATGAGGAGTGACAGCCTGCGATATGATATCGCAGGCTCCTGCACCTCAAAAAGTAGTGCAGGGGTTCTAAACAGGACCTCCGCGGCAGTCCCCCACATAAGCCCTGCCATGGGGGGTACTCCAACTACGCCCCGGCACCTAAAATGAACCCCCCTTTATGCTGGGGGTCCCCATCGGGACCCCCCAAGTGTCCCCACATTAACCCCTTGCAGCGGGGTCCCCGATCTGCATAGATCAGGCCCCCCGCTGCATTTAAAAGTTTTAAATTCCCCGCCGCGGCTCCTTAAAGGGGCCCGGCACACTAATTGCCAATCCAGGCCGCGGCCCAAAAAATGAACCCCCCTCTATGCTCGCGGGTCCTTAAAGGACCGCAAAGGTCCTGAAAGGACTCGCACTAAAAATATTAACCCCAGGCAACTATAATTAACCCTATCATTCATGCGGGTCAATACAGACCCCCATAAGCACTTAATTAACCCTGTCACTCATGAAGGTCAAGACAGAGCCGCATACGTCCTTATTAACACTATAACTCATGAAGGTCAATATAGACCCCCATAAGCACTTAATTAACCCCGTCACTCATGAAGGTCAATACAGACCCCCATAAGCAGTTAATTAACCCCGTCACTCATGAAGGTCAATACAGCCCCCCATAAGCACTTAATTAACCCTGTCACTCATGAAGGTCAATACAGACCCCCATAAGGCCTTAATTAACCCTATAACTCATGAAGGTCAATACAGACCCCCATAAGCACTTAATTAACCCCGTCACTCATGAAGGTCAATACAGACCCCCATAAGCACTTACTTAACCCCGTCACTCATGAAGGTCAATACAGACCCCCATAAGGCCTTAATTAACCCTATAACTCATGAAGGTCAATACAGACCCCCATAAGGCCTTAATTAACCCTATAACTCATGAAGGTCAATACAGATCCCCATAAACACTTAATTAACCCCGTCACTCATGAAGGTCAATACAGACCCCCATAAGCACTTAATTAACCCCGTCCCTCATGAAGGTCAATACAGTACCCATAAGCACTTAATTAACCCCGTCACTCATGAAGGTCAATACAGACCCCCATAAGCCCTTAATTAACCCTATAACCCGTGAAGGTCAATACAGACCCCCATAAACACTTAATTAACCCTATAACTCATGAAGGTCAATACAGACCCCCATAAGCACTTAATTAACCCTATAACTCATAAAGGTCAATACAGACCCCCATAAGGCCTTAATTAACCCTATAACTCATGAAGGTCAATACAGACCCCCATAAGCACTTAATTAACCCCGTCACTCATGAAGGTCAATACAGACCCCCATAAGCACTTAATTAACCCCGTCACTCATGAAGGTCAATACAGACCCCCATAAGGCCTTAATTAATCCTATAACTCATGAAGGTCAATACAGACCCCCATAAGGCCTTAAATAACCCTATAACTCATGAAGGTCAATAGAGACCCCCATAAGCACTTAATTAACCCTGTCACTCATGAAGGTCAATACAGACCCCCATAAGCACTTAATTAACCCCGTCACTCATGAAGGTCAATACAGATCCCCATAAGCACTTCATTTACCCAGTCACTCATGAAGGTCAAATACAAAAAAAAAAAAACTACCTTACAAAAAATAAAAAAACCTACCTTACAGAAAATAAAAAAACCTAAGTCACCAAAAATAAAGAAACCTACAGTACAGAAAGAAAACCTACAGTACAGAAAAATAACAAATACATTACAACCCCCCCACTGCAGAAAATAAAAAAATTACACACCTGAAAAGGAAAGACAGACATACAAAATACAATACATAAATACATTTAATAAATTGCATTACATTACATATAATATACTACATATAATACATTACATTACATACATTACATACATTACATATAATATATTACATATAATACATTACATACAATTAGTGATGTCCCGAACAGTTCGCCGGAGAACTATTCGCGGCGATTTTCGCATGTTCGCGTTCGCTTTTCGGTTCGCCCCCTATACTTTATCATTGAGGAAACTTTGAACATAATTTATTTTATTTTATCATTTTTTGTGTGTAATCTATGCCTGCCTGCCTGTCAGTTTATATTGTGCTTATTTTCACTACTCATACCTGGTGGTGTAACATACATTGAAAACAACCATTTCTTTCCTGTAATCTAATTTCAGTTGCCTGCCTGTGTCAGGCTCATAGCTTATATTGTGCTCAGTGACATAAAACAACACTTTTTTGACTGTAACAGATTGAATAGCAATTGCCTGCCTACAGGCGTGTGTGTGAAGCCTATTGCATCTACTCTGCCAACTTTTGCCAGTGCACAGTGACACTCATATCTGGTGCAACCGTAGTGTACAGTGACATAAAACAACACTTTTTTGACTGTAATAGATTGAATAGCAATTGCCTGCCTACAGGCGTGTGTGTGAAGCCTATTGTATCTACTCTGCCAACTTTTGCCAGTGCACAGTGACACTCATATCTGGTGCAACCGTAGTGTACAGTGACATAAAACAACACTTTTTTTACTGTAATCGATTGAACATCAGTTACCTGCCTACAGGCGTGTGTGTGAGGCCTACAGCGCCTTCTCTGCCAACTTTTGCCAGTGCACAGTGACACTCATATCTGGTGGCACCTTAGATTGCACGCGCAGTGCCCCAAATTTGAAGTGGGAGGACCGACCAAGCATCTTTTTCCATCTCCCGCTTCCAAAAATCCATATACTTGTCCCCTGATAGTGGGTGTAACAGGGATTAAACCGATAGGAATAGTACTACTTAACAGTACACACCTTATAATAACGCAGACAGAGGCAACGCGTATAATCTTCCATGCTGTGCAGTGGAAGCCCCCAGACTCTGACCTGTGTATAATCTTCCATGTTGTGCAGTGGAAGCCCCCAGACTCTGACCTGTGTATAATCTTCCATGCTGGGCAGTGGAAGCCCCCAGACTCTGACCTGTGTATAATCTTCCATGCTGGGCAAAGGAAGCCCCCAGACTCTGGGAGTCTGAAGAAGAGGAGTCAGAGGAGGAAGGTGGCTTTGAGGAGGTGGAAGACCAAACACAGAAGGCGTCCCAGGGGGCTTGTTGTCACCTCTCGGGGACCCTTGGTGGCTGGGTGGAGGAAGAGACCTTCAATGACATCAGTGAGGACAAGGAACAGGACATGGCTAGCTTGGTATCCAACCTTGTGCAAATGGGGAGTTTGCGGTTGTGCAAAGGGACGGTTTGCGGTTGTTTGTGGTGCATTAAACGGGGAGATTGGTTTGTTACTGTGAAGCGGGTGTAACCCTTACACTACCTGATTGATACAACATCATACCTGATGTTTTAAAGCATGTTATTCCAAACAATTTAGGAATGTTAGGTGATTTATGCCCTTTATGGCTTAAAACCAGACTCTGCATCAACTGTAATTTTCCGTGGGAGTTTTGCCATGGATCCCCCTCCGGCATGCCACAGTCCAGGTGTTAGTCCCCTTGAAACAACTTTCCCATCACTATTGTGGCCAGAAAGAGTCCCTGTGGGTTTTGAAATTCGCCTGCCCGTTGAAGTCTATGGCAGTTCGCAGATGTTCGCCCGTTCGCGAAAATTTGGTAAAGTTCGCGTTTGCTGTTCGCGACATCACTACATACAACACATTACATACAATACATTACATTACATACATTACATATATTGCATATAATATATTACATAAAATATATTACATATAATACAAATCAAATACCCCCTATCTATCTAACATACAATCTATGTAATATAAAATAAATCCTTACTATATCAAATACATCCCCCTATCTATCTAATATACAATAAATCCTAACTACATACACAGACCCTAATTCTAAGCTAAAATAAAATAATTACAGTCCTAACTACACAGACCCTAATCCTAAACTAAAATAAAATAATTACAGTCCTAACTACATACCCAGACCCTAATTCTAAGCTAAAATAAAATAATTAAGACCACTTACCTTTAAGATGTCCCTTCAGATCACTAACCTAGGGGTAAAACAAAACAAAATAATTAGTACAAAACATTAAAATGAAATACATAAACATTATATACATTCTAAATATTCTACTCACCTTTCCAGCATGTCCCGTCATTGTTCAGTTCTTCCGGCGCGGCCCTGTTAAAAAAACACAATACATTAATACAATATTTAAACAAGAAATAAAATAAACATATACACATCTAAATATACATTTAACTTACCTCCCCGCGATGTCCCCGGCCTCTTCCCCTTCAGCCCCGGCTGGGCCCCGGAACCATCCGCGCTCTAAAAAAAAAAAAAAAAAAAAACGAACGGAGATCTGCACTCGCAGACCTCCCCGACGCTAATGAGCCTCCTGGAGTCTTTTCCGGGAGGAAATTGGCAATGGCGGCTTGTGATTGGCTGAAAAAGCTGTCTATCAAATTCAGCCAATCAGAAGTCGTCAATGTGTGAGCAAATCAGGATGCGCAGATGTCTTCTACCAATCACTCCATGGGGGTGTATCCCATAATGATTGGCTGAAGGCATCTGAGCCTTGTGATTGGTTCCAATAAAGATTGACAGGTGCTTTAGCCAATCAGGGTGGGATATTGGGGTGTATCCCATCCTGATTGGCTCACACATTGACGACTTCTGATTGGCTGAAATTGATAGACAGCTTTTTCAGCCGAAGGGGAGGAGGCCGGGGACATCGCAGGGAGTAAGTTAAATGTATATTTAGATGTTTATATGTTTATTTTATTTCTTGTTTGTATATTGTATTAATGTATTGTGTTTTTTTAACAGGGCCGCGCCGGAAGAGCTGAACAATGACGGGACATGCTGGAAAGGTGAGTAGAATATTTAGAATGTATATAATGTTTATTTATTTCATGTAAATGTTTTGTACAAATTATTTTGTTTTGTTTTACCCCTAGTTTAGTGATCTGAAGGGACATCTTAAATGTAAGTGGTCTTAATTATTTTATTTTAGCTTAGAATTAGGGTCTGTGTAGTTAGGACTGTAATTATTTTATTTTAGCTTAGAATTAGGGTCTGTGTAGGTAGTTAGGACTGTAATTATTTTATTTTAGCTTAGGATTAGGGTCTGTGTAGTTAGGACTGTAATTATTTTATTTTAGCTTAGAATTAGGGTCTTTGTATGTAGTTAGGACTGTAATTATTGTATTTTAGCTTAGAATTAGGGTCTGTGTATGTAGTTAGGATTTATTGTATATTAGATAGATAGGGGGATGTATTTGATATAGTTAGGATTTATTTGATATTAAATAGATTGTATGTTAGATAGATAGGGGGTATTTGATTTGTATTATATTTAATATATTATATGTAATATATTATATGTAATATATTATATGTAATGTATGTATTGTAATGTATTCTATGTAATGTATGTAATGTAATATATTATATGTAATGTATGTAATGTATGTAATGTAATATATTATATGTAATGTATGTAATGTAATGTATTATATGTATGTATGTATTGTATTGTGTATGTCTATCTTTCCTTTTCAGGTGTGTCATTTTTTTATATTCTGTAGGGGGGGGGGTTGTAATGTATTTGTTTTTTTCTGTACTGTAGTTTTTTTTTTCTGTACTGTAGTTTTTTTTTCTGTACTGTAGTTTTTTTTTCTGTACTGTAGGTTTCTTTATTTTTGGTGACTTAGGTTTTTTTATTTTCTGTAAGGTAGGTTTTTTTATTTTTTGTAATTAGAGTGGTGGAGAGGTTTATAAGGGGGTAGGTAGTGTAGGTAGGTAGTGTAATTGTTAATAGATTAGTGTAGAGGGGGGTTAGTTTAGATTAAATAGTTTATTGGGGGTTATAGTGTAGTGTTTGTAGTTAGTGTCATGATGGTTGGGATGTTGGGTTGTAACAGGCCAATAATGGTCATAATATACCCTTATGGGACTGATGGGTTAAATAGAGGCTTATGGGGGTCTGTATTGACCTTCATGAGTTATAGGGTTAATTAAGTGCTTATGGGGGTCTGTATTGACCTTCATGAGTTATAGGGTTAATTAAGGCCTTATGGGGGTCGGTATTGACCTTCATGCCTTCGGCGCTCCATGCCAGCAACTGCGGCCCTCGCTTTGTGAGGTCCTCAGGTGCTGGCATGGAACGCCTACGGCGCTCCATGCCAGCAACTGAGGCCCTCGCTTTGCGAGGGTCCTCAGTTGCTGGCAAGGAGCGCCTTCGGCGCTCCATGCCAGCAACTGAGAGCCTCGGCCAGTGCCCTCGCTTCGCGAGGGCCTTGGTTTGCTGCGCGAGCGGCGGCCCTCGCTACGCTTTGCGAGGGCCGCGACTTGCGTAGCGAGCCCGCAGCGTTAGCAACAACTCGTACGCTCACAACTATATATGTGATATGTAATATATTATATGTAATATATTATATGTAATGTATGTATTGTAATGTATTCTATGTAATGTATGTAATGTAATATATTATATGTAATGTATGTAATGTATGTAATGTAATATATTATATGTAATGTATGTAATGTAATGTATTATATGTATGTATGTATTGTATTGTGTATGTCTATCTTTCCTTTTCAGGTGTGTCATTTTTTTATATTCTGTAGGGGGGGGGGGGGGGGTTTGTAATGTATTTGTTTTTTTCTGTACTGTAGTTTTTTTTTTTCTGTACTGTAGTTTTTTTTTCTGTACTGTAGTTTTTTTTTCTGTACTGTAGGTTTCTTTATTTTTGGTGACTTAGGTTTTTTTATTTTCTGTAAGGTAGGTTTTTTTATTTTTTGTAATTAGAGTGGTGGGGAGGTTTATAAGGGGGTAGGTAGTGTAGGTAGGTAGTGTAAGTGTTAATAGATTAGTGTAGAGGGGGGTTAGTTAGATTAAATAGTTTATTGGGGGTTATAGTGTAGTGTTTGTAGTTAGTGTCATGATGGTTGGGATGTTGGGTTGTAACAGGCCAATAATGGTCATAATATACCCTTATGGGACTGATGGGTTAAATAGAGGCTTATGGGGGTCTGTATTGACCTTCATGAGTTATAGGGTTAATTAAGTGCTTATGGGGGTCTGTATTGACCTTCATGAGTTATAGGGTTAATTAAGGCCTTATGGGGGTCGGTATTGACCTTCATGAGTTATAGGGTTAATGAAGTGCTTATGGGGGGCTGTATTGACCTTCATGAGTGACGGGGTTAATTAAGTGCTTATGGGGGTCTGTATTGACCTTCATGAGTTATAGGGTTAATTAAGGCCTTATGGGGGTCTGTATTGACCTTCATGAGTTATAGGGTTAATGAAGTGCTTATGGGGGGCTGTATTGACCTTCATGAGTGACGGGGTTAATTAAGTGCTTATGGGGGTCTGTATTGACCTTCATGAGTTATAGGGTTAATTAAGTGCTTATGGGGGTCTGTATTGACCTTCATGAGTTATAGGGTTAATTAAGTTCTTATGGGGGTCTGTATTGACCTTCATGAGTTATAGGGTTAATTAATGCCTTATGGGGGTCTGTATTGACCTTCATGAGTTATAGGGTTAATTAAGGCCTTATGGGGGTCTGTATTGACCTTCATGAGTTATAGGGTTAATTAAGTGCTTATGGGGGTCTGTGTTGACCTTCATGAATTATAGGGTTAATTAAGTGCTTATGGGGGGCTGTATTGACCTTCATGAGTTATAGGGTTAATTAAGTGCTTATGGGGGTCTGTATTGACCTTCATGCGTTATAGGGTTAATTACGTTCTTATGGGGGTCTGTATTGACCTTCATGAGTTATAGGGTTAATTAATGCCTTATGGGGGTCTGTATTGACCTTCATGAGTTATAGGGTTAATTAAGGCCTTATGGGGGTCTGTATTGACCTTCATGAGTTATAGGGTTAATTAAGTGCTTATGGGGGTCTGTGTTGACCTTCATAAGTTATAGAGTTAATTAAGTGCTTATGGGGGTCTGTATTGACCCCCATGAATTATAGGGTTAATTATAGTTGCCTGGGGTTAATATTTTTAGTGCAAGTCCTTTCAGGACCTTTACGGCCCTTTAAGGACTCGCGAGGCAGGAAATTTAAAATTTTAATGCAGCAGGGTCACGATCGGTACCGATCGGGGACCCCCACTGCAGGGGGTTAATGTGGGGGGGCTGCGGGGGTCCCTATGGACCCCCGCAGCAAGGGGTTTATGTGGGGACACTTCGGGGGTCCTGATGGGGACCCCCAGCATAAAGGGGGGTTAATTGTAGGTGCCGCGGCCGGGATCGGGTAATAGTATGCCGCAGCCCCTTTAAGGAGCCGCGGCGGGGAATTTAAAACTTTTAAATGCAGCGGGGGGCCTGATCTATGCAGATCAGGGACCCCCGCTGCAATGGGTTTATGTGGGGACACTTCAGGGGTCCCGATGGGCCCCCCAGCATAGAGGGGGATTCATTTTTTAAGGAGCCGCGGCAGGGAATTTAAAACTTTTAAATGCAGCGGGGGCCTGATCGGTGCCGATTGGGGACCCACGCTGCAAGGGGATGTGTATAGGGAGCAGAGGGGAGCCTCACACGGCTGTCTCGGGCTGCTCCGAGGCAGCACGTAGAGGCTTTAGGATCCCATGCGGGCACTTTTTGTGCCCGTAGGGATTTTTACGAAATGCGATATTTATGCGTATATTTAAGGCTGCGTGTGACTACGTAGCTCTCTCAGAGCCTATTCTCACCCATTTTTCGTAGTCATATCGCAAAGCAGGCTGCAAGAGATTCGGTACTCGCAAACATCAAAAAAAAAAAATGCCTTTTGCGAGCACTGAAAAACTACGAGGGATAATTTAATAGGGCCCCCTGCATCTGCATATTTTTAAAGATTACTCTTTTATACTATTTATTAAAAAGCTAAGTTTTATCAATATACTTTTTTAACTCATTTTTGAGTTATATAGGTTGTGCACAATAATAGGGAATGCTGTTGTGTCTTTTGCTATATGTTACTATATTGTCCCTAGTAGCGCCCTATAAGTTCACACTACTTGCCCTACCTAGAGCTACCTCTTGTTCTAAATTTTTGACTATCAGTTATTTATAGGAACACAGTTCCTTTGTGGTATAGCTCGGTAGATATAGACCACACTTACTATCAGCCTTATTAAATTGCGATTTGGGCCAATTCTAAAGGGCTCTATATAAGCACAGAGCATATTTTTTACAGAAGTTTTTAGTTAGTGAACTTCTATCCAAAAGCAAGGTCTTCACTAACTAAAAACTTCAGAAAAAAAATATGCTCTGTGCTTATATAGAGCCCTTTTCTATTGGCCAAATCGCAATTTAATAAGGCTGTATATATATTAAAAATTACAGTTTTTTTATCTCACAATTGGGATCCTGCAACATGGCCAATGAAGTAAAATCAGTGTTCTCGAATACATTTCAGACAAGTAAAACTAGTGAACAAAATCTCAAAATAGAATTTATGGAATTAAATAGGATTTATAAAAAACAATATCAAGTGTGGTGGGAAGTAGCAAGCTTGGAAAACTATCTTAGTAATAAATTAATACCCAGAGGGTTGAGAATTAACCTCTTTCCTACAATTAAAGATCTCTCTGATGATTTTATAAAAAAAATGTGACTGTGCTTTTGAAGTGTTCTCAGGAATTGATGAATTTACTACTAGAATGGGAACAAAAACAACTCCAAGAGACTGAAATATTTCTAAAAAACAAAATTAAAAAAATCAAAGAGTTAAAATCAAATAGTGACTTTACTGAATTTGAAAATAATCTAGAAAGAGATATAGAAAAATTCAGAAAACTATTGATGGAAAGAAAACATAATAAATTCCAAAGAGATTTCAATGACTTTGAAACAGGCAATATTTTCAGAAGACCCAATAAATACAGAAATCCAAAAAATAAAACAGATGAAGCTTTAACCTCAGAATCAGAATGGTCAGATTTTGACCAAAAAGATGGTAATTCAGTCAATAAATCAGTAGAAAGAAATATGAGAACCAATAATGTAGGAAAAGGTTTTTTAGATACACAACCAAAACTAGGAGGGGTCAGAAAAGGCCCAAGCCTACCAAAACCACACAAACGATTCAAGAAACATTAAATCCTTCACAGATTTTCAATTTATCAAGCTATCAACTATCGGATGACCATATATCTTTATTAAAGAAAGGTCTAAGTTTTTCACCTACTGAAGAATTCAAAATATTTGAATGGGTAAAAGAAGTGAATCTTTTTGCCAGGAAATTGGCACTAAAAAGTTTTTTTCTAAAAGCAACTCATTAGATCAAAATAGCCAAATTGAGACCAAGATACATGATGATATACCAATAGAAGACAGCTCTAATGACCTATTAGGACCTTTCTCTAAATGTAAACCTAAAAGCAAATACACTCCACCACTATCTATTAGCCCAAATATAGAGGTGTTTGTTCACAATGTAGTGAGGGACTTAGAAGAACGGTCTCAGAAAAAAACAAGAAATTCAAATTTATCTTATGGAGAAAAGAAAGCTCTGAAAGACTTACTAGATAATAAAAATATCACCATTAAGAATGCTGATAAAGCAGGTAATTTAGTTATCCTTAACACAGTTGACTATATCAAAGAGAATCTGAGACTCCTACATAATAAAGAATGTTCCGACCCCAAAGTTTATCAATGAACTTAATGAGATTCTTACTGTTGGTCTTAAAGACAAAGTCATCTCTAAACAAGAATTTGAATTTCTAAATGTGACTAATCCTAAGGTTGCTACTTTTTATTCCATTCCCAAGATCCATAAAAACCCCACTCATCCACCAGGCAGGCCTATAGTGTCAGGTATAGGCTGCTTGACTGAGAATTTAAGTAACTATATAGATTCCATTCTATGAGAACATGTTGTTACCTTGACTTCCTATGTAAAGGATACAAAAGATGTACTTACGAAATTAAATGGTTTAAACATTAACCAAAATTCATTGCTAGTGTCACTTGGTGTAGAATCCCTCTATACTAATATACGCCATGAGAGAGGACTACACGCAGTTGATTACTTCTTACAAAAAAAAGGCAGAGTATTTGGGAAACATAATGAATTTATGATGAAATCATTGAAATTTATATTAACCCATAACTACTTTGTATTCATACAATCCTTTTACCATCAAATTCAAGGTACAGCTATGGGCACGGCCTGTGCACCTACATATGAGAATCTATATTTAGGATGGTGGGAGGAACAAATAGTCTATAGCGAAGAGATGGATAGATACACTCAACATGTTGAGCTCTGGATTCGCTATATAGACGATATAATGATATTGTAGAATGGTACAAAAGAACACCTTCAGAATTTTATAAAAAGTTTAAATAATAATGACATGGGTAGCATATATATATGTGTCCATTAGGGAATATATTATTGAGGGAGGTAATCTTTTCTCTTTACCCATACAAGCTCTTTATTGCTAA
>CM050171.1:38736282-38743782 GCA_027410445.1 Discoglossus pictus | reverse complement strand
TATTTAATGGCTGGCTCCTACAAAAAGAAAACACCTAAATTATTTTTAACCCTTCAAGAGGAAAGAAAAGCAGCAAACATTTCCCCAGTATCCAGAAAGAATAAAACATTAATTAATATATATATATCCACATATCATCGGTATACAGCAAGAAAGAAAACAGTAATTAATATTTTTACCCCAATATATATATCATCAGTATAGAGGAAGAAAGAAAAAGAATTAGTCATCAATCAGACATGCAATATAATTATCCTGCGTGGATCAAAAATATTGAGGGGTATAGTTACCACCTATGGTCTACTGGTCACCTCAGAACCTCTCTTTGTGGGATCTCTATGTCCCCTCTCCTTCTGCCATTGTGAATTTAAGCTGTTTTTTTATATGACATTTCGGCTGTCTACCCCCCTCTATATCTTAATTGGATCTGTTGACAGAGTAGCCTGTTCTGACTTTCTCGCAATCTTAATCAATAGATCTCTTTAATCAACTGTACTAAAACAATTACCATTATCATTGATTATCTTCTGCACGGGTGGTGCCCTGTATTTATGTGAATAGACCCCATATATCTTGTCTATATGACAGATGTGAGAATTGCAGTTATGTGTTTTTCTCACCCCTTTGATGTGTTTCTTTTGGAATTTAACCCAGGAATGACTGACTGACCTCTTAATGACATGTATATATCTACACACACACACACATATCTATATCTATATATATATATATATATATATATATATATATATATATATATATATATAGAGAGAGAGAGAGAGGAAGAGAGAGAAAATAATAACATAAACATAATGTATTGTAGGCCAATATGTATGACCTATTTCTTATAATATTACCCAGCTAGAGAGTGAATTAATTTTCAAATAATGAGCTCTCTCTTGATTATATTTTTCTGTATAATAGTCTTTCCATAGTTTTAACCTTTGATTTGATTCGGCAAAATACAATAAGTCCAAATAGTATAATGGCAGCCTGAATAAGAATGAGTATTTTAAAGGTTAGACGTAAAATCGGATGTTGAGATGCATTATAAATAGAATCCCAGGTTGTTTTGGATAGTTCATCGATAGCATTCTCCACCATCTTTGTATGCTGTTTGACCTGTAACAGATGTTGTGGTGTTCTTTCCATTAACATATGTAAGTCTGTTGATAATGGTGGTATAGGAATTTTGAATTCTGGTACAGACCTACTGATTTCCTCTTCATACCTTAACCTTACCTTGATTTGGGAAATGTCATGGTAAACTGGGACTGGGAGAACTGTGTGACCATTGATTTTTAAAATTTTGTTGACCATCAGACAAAAATTAGGATTTTGAAATTGACACTCTCGATTCCCATATATCAAATTGGATCCAGTTGACACAATACAAAATTTGCCCTCTCCAACGTATGTTACCCTGGTCATCCCCTCATGCCACTTTGTTAATTTTATTGCACAGATTTTGTAAGAAGCCTCTTGGTTTAACTCTTCTTTCTTTGATGAAAATCCACATGGAGGTTCGGCAGTGTCCATGAAGTTACATCTACATACATATTGTTCATTTTGCTTAGTACAACAAGACATATGTGGTGTCTTCCATTCACCAGACGACTGTTTGATCATTAGTTGGGGTGGATCGTGGAATTCTTTTAACACATGTCCATCAAGATTTCCAAGGGAATGTATGTCTTGTAATTTTACCCAAATCACGAATAGTGTACATGGTCACACCAGTTCCAGATTTGCCATACCATTTCCAAATCTGGTCATCTGTAATAAAATCAAAAATACGTTCAAGTTCAATATCTCTGAGGATATCAATAAGTTTGCTGAGTAAGTAATCCCCATAACCTACACATGCAATAGCTTTTCCTATTTTATTTTCCCGGGCTTCACTGTTATTTATTTTTATTATTCTATTTATTTTGTCCTGTAACTTTGTGAAAATGGATGCTATTGTGTGAGTATTATATATAGTGATTATTTCCTCATTTTCTACCTCTAATTGTGAAATTTCCTTGGTCTGCATGCTGAATCTTTTCCCAAAAATGTGGAGTTCCATTTCTCTAAAAGATGAGGCATGATGTTATTAGTGTGATTTATGTATATTTTAATTGATTGATGTGATACCACTTGAGTAATGGTTTTCCCTTACTCCCTGTCATTTTAAGCAGATAAACCGATGGGCTGGCTTTGTCTACATTGTTGAAAGGTCCTTTCCAAGAAGGAACAAAGGAATGTTCTTTCTTCCCAAAATCTCGTACCATTACCAAATCACCAACATTGTATTCAAAGGGTCTCACCTTTTTTATCAAAATACTTTTTAATTTGTTTCTTGGACCGCCCTGAGTTTTCTGCTACAAAGATATTAATTTCGCTTATATGGTCAGCTACCTTTTTCACCCAAGTTTCAGTAATTGACCCTTGTAAGATAGGGGTTGCAGTGGGGAGTAGTGAAAGTCCAGGAGTACGCATAAGTCTACCAGTCATTGCTTCATAAGGGCTGACCCCTGTGGTAGAATGAGGAGTAGATCTTATAGCCATTAAACAAAGTGGTAAAACATATTTCCAGGTTGTAGGTTTCCCTGAGCAAAACTTTGTAAGAATTGTCTTAATGGTGCGGTTTCCCCTTTCCACAGCTCCAGATGATTGCGGGTGATAAGCAATATGAAGTTTATGCTTAATATCCAGCAATTTCTGTAGCTGTGGGAAAATTTGTCCTGTGAATGATGTGCCTCTGTCACTGTCCACTACTTTTGGAAGTCCCCACCTTGAAAACAATTCAAAGAGTAAAGTTTTAGCAGCTGTAAGGGCTGTCTGACATTTAGTAGGGAATGCTTCAATCCATTTGGTAAATACATCAATCACTACAAGGCAATATGTATATCCACCTGGTGTTTTTGGAAGGGGCCCAATGAAATCAATTTGAATATGGGTCCATGGCCCATCTGGAGGGGGTGCCAATCTTAAAAATGACTTGTTTGTGCAAGGGGAAAGATTTACTTGCAAACAGGGGAGGCATGTCGAGCATTTAAGGTTAACATCCTCTTTAATTGAAGGCCACCAAACAGAATTCCATATTTTTGCTAGTGTTCTATCTGCAGAGTAATGACCACCAACAGGGTGAGAATGAAAAAAATGGAAAAATTCATCAGCACAATCAGGGGGAACACATACCACAGGAGAACCTACATTCCTTGTGTACATGAGAATAGAATTGTGACCCATATCTGACATTAATGTGGTACTATCTGCCCATTCAGTTGGCATTGGTGCAGGCGGTCCTGCAACATGCAATTCCCTAACAACCTCATAAGGAGAATAAGATTTCTGCAAGGAAAGCAAGTCAGGTGGTGTAGTCACTTGTAGGGCAGAAACTTCAATGGCCCTGGGAGTACTCCACAAATCAGCCTGCTTTGCAGCTTCCTTTGCAGCTTGATCTGCAAAACTGTTTCTCTCTGAGTGCTCAGTACCTTTTGAATGACCTTTAACCTTTATGAGTGCACATGGGAGTAATCTATGTTGTAGCAAATTCCAAATATACCGTAACAAATTAGCATGCACTAACAATTTTCCATCTGAGGATCTGAACCCATTATGCACATACAAAGGTAACATTGTGAGAGTGTTTACCACATAGGCGCTGTCACTAAAGATATTAATTGCAGTTTTACTGCATTCCTCCAATGTGCAAGCAATCGCTGCTAGCTCTGCATACTGTGAAGAATGAGGGAGACAAGAATGCATGATTACGCTATCAGGTAATATAATGGAAAACCCTGTGTATGCTTTGCCCTGGTCATGATAAGAAGACCCATCACAATACACATTCAACCCTTGCACTGGTGTGTCTGAGATTGGGTTTGGTGGAAGGGTAAAGACAGAGGGATGGGGTTCTCCTTGGTAAAGAAGCAAAGCCGGTAGAAGAGTTGTGGGCTTTGGCGTGATGTCCAGATCTCTCTGCATTAACATCAATGTCCATCTCGAGAGTCGGGCAGAAGAAAGAGTAGTATCCCTTGGTTCAGCGGAGTTCAGTGTTAAGTTCAGCGGACTGTGAGGGCTATGTATCATTAGGCTTTGCAGTCCAGTGATATCCAGTGGATATAAAAAGTCTATACACCCCTGTTAAAATGTCAGGTTTCTGTGCTGTAAAAAAATTAGACAAAGATAAATCATTTCAGAACTTTTTCCACCTTTAATGTGACCTATAAACTGTATAACTCAATTGAAAAACAAACTGAAATCTTTTAGGCAGAGGGAAGAAAAAATATAAAAATAAAATAATATGGTTGCATAAGTATGCACACCCTTTACCTAATACTTTGTTGAAGCACCTTTTGATTTTATTACAGCACTCAGTCTTTTTGGGTATTAGTCTATCAGCATGGCACATTTTGACTTGGCAAGATTTGCCCACTCTTCTTTGCAAAAACACTCCAAATCTGTCAGATTGCAAGGGCATCTCCTGTGCACAGCCCTCTTCAGATCACCCCACAGATTTTCAATCGGATTCTGGTCTGGGCTCTGGCCGGGCCATTCCAAAACTTTATTCTTCTTCTGGTGAAGCCATTCCTTTGTTGTCATTGTCATGATGAAAGATGAAGTTCCTCTTCATGTTCAGCTTTCTAGCAGAAGCCTGAAGGTTTTGTGCCAATATTGACTGGTATTTGGAACTGTTCATAATTCCCTCTATGTTTCCTAAGGCCCCAGTTCCAGCTGAAGAAAAACAGCCCCAAAGCATGATGCTGCCACCACCATGCTTCACTGTGGGTATGGTGTTCTTTTGGTGACGTGCAGTGTTGTTTTTGCGCCAAACATATCTTTTGTTCAACCTTGGTTTCATCAGACCATAACACCTTTTCCCACATGCTTTTGGGAGACTTCAGATGTGTTTTTGCAAGATGTAGCCTGGCTTGGATGTTTTTCTTCGTAAGAAAAGGCTTTCGTCTTGCCACTCTACCCCATAGCACAGACATATGAAGAATACGGGAGATTGTTTTCACATGTACCACACAGCCAGTACTTGCCAGATATTCCTGCAGCTCCTTTAATGTTGCTGTAGGCCTCTTGGTAGCCTCCCAGACCAGTTTTCTTCTCGTCTTTTCATCAATTTTGGAGGGAGCTCCAGTTCTTTACTGTGTTCCATGGTATATCTAATGCCTTGGAAATTCTTTTGTACCCTTCTCCTGACTGATACCTTTTAACAATGAGATCCCTCTGATGCTTTGAAAGCTCTCTGTGGACTATGGCTTTTGCTGTGGTATGCGACTAAGAAAAGTTCAGGAAAGACCAACTAGAGCAGCTGAACTTTATTTGGGGTTAATCAGAGGCACTTTAAATGATGGCAAGTGTATGCTGACTCCTATTTAACACGATTTGGATTGTGGATGCTTAATTCTGAACACAGCTACATCCCCAGTTATAAGAGGGTGTGCAGACTTATGCAGTCACATTATTTTTATTTTTTATTTTTCTTCCCTCTACCTAAAAGATTTCAGTTTGTTTTTTAATTGGGTTGTACAGTTTATAGGTCACATTAAAGGTGGAAAAAATTCTGAAATGATTTATCTTTGTCTCATTTTTTTACAGCGCAGAAACCTGACATTTTAACAGGGGTGTGTAGACTTTTTATATCCACTGTATGTGAAGTGTTGCATAGCCCAGAATGTAGCCAGAAGGTGTCTCTCACAAGCTGTATACTTCTGTTCCACAGGTGTCAGAACTCGAGAATCATAAGCAATTGGGCGCAGCTTATTATACTTTTTTTGGCATAAAACAGCAGCTAAGGCAATGTAGCAGCCTACTTCAAGATGAAAAGTCTTAGTAGGGTCTGGCGATATTAATGCAGTGGCTTCCATGACAGCTCTTTTCAGGTCGTTGACAGCTTTTGTATGAGTCTCTTTCCATTCTGTTCTGATGGTGTCATCTGGTACATCCTTCTTTAGCAGGTTATACAGAGGTTTAGCCATGTCAGCAAACTGTGGTATAAAGTCTCTTTGGTACTGGACAAGACCTAGAAAAGACCTCAGTGATGTCTTAGATACAGGCAAATTTAGTCTCTGGATAATGTCCACTTTGTTCTGGTCAGTAAGCTTTCCTTCAGCTGTTATGGACATCCCCAAAAATGTGACTGAAGTCTGCATGAGTTGACATTTTTTAGGATTTACTTTTAAACCAGCAGCACCAAGCAATTCAAGCAACTCTGTCAGGAGGGCAAGATGTTCTTCTTCCGTCTCTGTGGCCAGTAGTAGGTCATCAACATACTGGAGCACGGCTGATGGTTTGGAGAAGGATTTTAGCAATGCTGCCATCTTTTTATGGAATATTGTCGGGGAATTATGGAACCCCTGAGGCATACATGTCCACGTTATCTGTCGGTCCCTCCATGTGAAGGCAAACTTGTACTGCGATTCTCTCTCTAGTTTTATGCTCCAAAAGCCATTCGAAATGTCCAGTGTGGATAATACCTTGGCAAAAGAAGGGATAAGGGAAAGAAGGGTAGGGGTTTCTCTGACAACCGGTGCACAGGCTGGGGTTATGGAATTTAATTTTCCATAATTAACACATAAGCGCCATGATAAATCTGGTTTTTGTACTGGCCAAATTGGTGAATTTGTTATTGATTCACACTCTCTCAATACACCTTGTTCTAATAATGAATCAATTGTTTGCTGAATAAAAGGCTCACAACCTTTAGGAAGGGAATATTTTTTTGCGCACTGTGGGCACTACCAGGAATGACTTCCTCTCCTTCCATTCTACCACAATCATGTTTATGTTTCGCAAATGCATAATCATAATCCTGTATTATTTGTGACACTCTGGGGTCTATGTGTGTAGGTAAATCAAGTCTTTCCGGTTTCTTAATAGCATAGACTGCAGGAGAATCAGAAACAACACAATATTCACCTTTTTCCTTAAACCAAATTTTGTTATTTACAAAATCAATTACTGCACCATTATTCCTCAAGAAGTCGGACCCTAGAATAGAAACAGATTCAGGTAAATTCATTAGGTATGCACTCAGATCAAAGGGATTATCCCTAATCCAGATTTTAGCATTTCTGGCCTCCACTGCTTCTGTCTGAGACCCTTGAAAGGCTTCTAGAATTATTTGTGGATAGAGGGTGTAAATGAGGTTGTTTAGTGTGAATAATAGATACAGAGGCACCAGTGTCAATCAACATCTTCTGCTGTGGGCCTCTTTCCACAGCAGCTGTGATTATAGGCCTATTGCATCTATCCTGCCCGAACTCCACAACAGGTGAGAGAGATGCGCAGAGGGACTGTGGCCAGCAATCTGATTAGTAACTTGGACTGCTTTAATTTTTTCCATGTCTTTACTCATTCTATCAAATTCTTGCCTCAGTTCTGCATACACTGAGATCATTGGCGTATCAGGTGCTTTTGCTTTTGAAAAACTACAGTTTTTGGAAAAATTACCCACCTGACCGCATGTGAAACATTTAAAGGCTTCTCCCTTAACTAAGGGTC
>CM050171.1:38723782-38728782 GCA_027410445.1 Discoglossus pictus | reverse complement strand
CTATCATCAGCATGGAGCGGGATCTCAGCCTGTGTTGTGGAAATTATGAGTAGGTAGTTCACCACAACAATCATTTATAATATGGTGGGCAAAAGAGTGATAGAAGCCCTCCACCGTACAGTAGTACAGTAAATAAAAAGTACATCTGTGTTCACACACACATATATATATATATTAGAATTATTAGCAATTAATGAAAAATGGGATTTAATAGGCATTACCGAAACGTGGTGGGATGAATCTCAAGACTGGACTGTTAATCTGGATGGTTATAACCTATTTAGGAATGATAGAGGCAATGGTAAACGAGGAGGAAGGATTTGTCTGTATGTTAAGCCTGAATTTAAGGCTATAGTCAGAGAAGATATTTATGGTGGACCGAGTGATAAAGTTGAATGTTTGTGGGTAGAGTTAAATAGTGGAGCAGCAAATTCCAAAAGAATATTAGTAGGAGTATGCTATAAACCCCCAAATATAGCTGAAAGTGAGAAAATACAATTATTGTTACAGATTGGAAATGCAGCTAAGCACAGGCAACTCATTAAAATAATATTGATATTGTATCAAATGTTGAAATAGGGCAACCTTTGGGAAACAGTGATCACAACATAGTCTCATTTGAGATTGAATTAAAAAAACAACATTTTAAGGGGCCAACAAAAACTCTTAATTTTAAAAGGGCAGATTTTAACGGTCTAAGGGCAGCAATACAAAGTATAGACTGGGACAGAGAACTGATAGGTAAAAACACTGAACATAAATGGACAACATTTAAATCCTTACTAAATATACATACACATCAGCATATACCGTGTGGGAATAAAAGTAAAAGGAGTAAATCACAACCCATGTGGCTTAACAATGATTTTAAGATCAAGATACGGAGTAAAAAACAGGCATTTAAATTATACAAACAAGAGGGGACAGAGACTGCTTTACGGGAATACAAGGAAATCAACAAGGCTTGCAAAAGCGCGATTAGACTGGCTAAAATAGAAAATGAAAAATTAATTGCAAAAGAGAGTAAGACTAACCCTAAAATATTTTTTAAGTATATTAATGGGAAGAAGGCGAGGAAGGAAGCTATAGGAACATTACAATGTGAAACAGGCTGTCTGAAAATTAGTGACCAGGAAAAGGCAGATGAGCTAAATAGGTTCTTTTCTTCGGTATACACAAGGGAGGTACCAGTGGTTGGTAAACTGCAACATAATGGGGCTACACTACCTTTGCCAAATAATTGGTTAACACAGGAAGTAATCCAAAAGAGGTTGGAAAAAATCAATGTTAATAAAGCCCCGGGTCCTGATGGAATAAATCCAAGGGTACTAAGGGAACAGGGTTCTGTAATAGCCAAACCATTATATTTAATTTTTCAAGATTCACTTAACACAGGGTCTCTACCAGATGACTGGAGAAAAGCTGATGTGATACCTATATTTAAAAAGGGAGCAAGAGCAAATCCGGGGAATTATAGACCAGTGAGCCTCACTTCTGTAGTGGGGAAGCTTTTAGAAGGGTTAATAAGGGATAATATACAAGAATATGTCTATTTGAACAGGATTAGGAGTCAACATGGGTTTATGAGAGATAGGTCATGTCAAACAAATCTAATTAGTTTCTATGAGGAGGTTAGTAGGAACCTGGATCAAGGCAACTCAGTGGATGTAGTCTTTTTGGATTTTGCAAAGGCTTTTGATACAGTGCCACATGGGAGACTATTGGGCAAACTAAGGGATACAGGAATTGCAGTAAATATCTGCTCATGGATTGAGAGCTGGCTAAAAGACAGGAAGCAAAGGGTTGTTGTAAATGGAACATACTCCGATTGGACTAATTTGGTAAGTGGGGTTCCTTAGGGTTCAGTATTAGGTCCTCTCCTTTTTAACATATTTATTAATGACTTAGAGGTAGGATTGGAGTGTGGGGTCTCCATTTTCGCTGATGACACAAAGTTGTGCAAGGTAATTAAATCAGAAAATGATGTGCTTTCCCTCCAAGGGGATTTACATAAAATTGAGGAATGGGCATCTAAATGGCAAATGAGATTTAATACGAATAAATGTAAGGTTATGCATCTGGGAAGGAAAAATAGCCATGCAATTTATAATCTTAATGGAGCAAATCTAGGTGTATCAGATATTGAAAGGGATTTGGGAGTGCTTGTGGACAACCACCTAGGTAACAGTGCTCAAAGCCAAGCAGCAGCTGCAAAGGCAAATAAAATATTAGCATGTATTAAGAAGGGTATAGAAGCCAGGGAAGCAAATATAATTCTGCCACTATACAAATCTCTAGTATGCCCTCATTTGGAATATGGAGTACAATTTTGGGCACCACTTCATAAAAAGGACATTTTAGAGCTGGAAAAGGTACAGAGAAGGGCAACAAAACTAATAAGGGGAATGGAGGTGCTAAGTTGTGAAGAAAGACTAACCAAATTAAACTTATTTTCTCTAGAAAAAAGGCGTCTAAGAGGAGATATGATTACCTTATATAAATACATCCAGGGTCAGTATAAAGATTTGTCGGGGGAGCTTTTTGTGCCAAGAGGTTTTCAACTGACAAGAGGACATCCCTTGAGGTTAGAAGTAAAAAGATTCCACCTTAAAGAAAGAAAAGGGTTCTTCACAGTAAGGGTGGTTAATCTGTGGAATTCTCTAACAGAGGAGGTGGTGACAGCGGATTCGATAGATAACTTTAAAAGGGGACTAGATTTATTTCTAATTAAAAAGGGAATTCAGGGTTATAAAGGATAATTAGAGAGACAGTAATGATCCAAATTTTTAACATTTCCCCTTTAGACAATTGGCTAAGTCTCGCTTGTGTTTTTTTTTTTTTCTATTTGCCTTCCTCTGGACTATTTAATAATAATAAAAAAACAAACAAACAAACAAACAAAACATTAAATAATTGATTAATAATTAATTAACAACTAATGAATTAATAGTTAATCCGCATATTGCAGATCAAAGGAGATCTTAAAAGGTTGAACTTGATGGACTGAAAGTCTTTTTTCAGCCTTAAATACTATGGGCCTCATTAAATTCCAGCCTCGTAAATAAGAGGCTTCTACTTAATCCCTACGTACTGCACAGTTTCTCTAACTTACAATGCTATTAAATTAGCCCTGCTGCGAGCAACGTATGAGCTACGCAGCAGGGCCGTACGTATCTACACTGCGTAAATGTACATGAGGAGTGACAGCTTGCGAGATGATATCGCAGGCTCCCACTCCTCATTAAGTGCTGCGGGGGTCCTAAAAGGGACCTCCGCGGCAGTCCCCCACATAAGCCCTGCCGTGGGGGGTACTTCAAACCCCCCCCAGGCACCTAAAATTAACCCCCCCTCAATGTGGGGGTCTCCGTCGGGACCCCCGAAGTGTCCTCACATGAACACCTTGCTGCAGGAGTCCATAGGAACCCCCGCAGCCCCCACACATTAACCCCTTGCAGCGGGGGTCCCCGATCGGCACCGATCAGGCCCCCGCTGCATTTAAAACTTTTAAATTCCCCGCCGCGGCTCCTTAAAGGGCCCGCGGCACACTATTACCCAATCCCGGCCGCGGCACCTAAAATTAACTCCCCTCTATGCTGGGGGTCCCCATCGGGACCCCCGAAGTGTCCCCACATGAACCCATTGCAACGGGGGGGGCCCGATCTGCATAGATCAGGCCCCCCGCTGCATTTAAAACTTTTAAATTCCCCGCCGCGGCTCCTTAAAGGGGCCGCGGCACACTATTACCCAATCCCGGCCGCGGCACTTAAAATTAACCCCCCTCTATGCTGGGGGTCCCCATCGGGACCCCTGAAGTGTCCCCAAATAAACCCCTTGCAGCGGGGTTCCCCTATCGGCACCGATCGTGACCCTGCTGCAATTCAATTTTAAATTTCCCGCCTCGCGGGTCCTCAAAGGACCGTAAAGGTCCTGAAAGGACTCGCACAAAAATATTAACCCCAGTCAAATATAATTACCCCATTAACTCATGGTGGTCAATCCAGACCACCATAAGGCCTAAATTAACCCATTAACTCATGATGGTCAATCCAGACCACCATAAGGCCTAAATTAACCCATGAACTCATGATGGTCAATCCAGACCACCATAAGGCCTAAATTAACCCATGAACTCATGATGGTCAATCCAGACCACCATAAGGCCTAAATTAACCCATTAACTCATGATGGTCAATCCAGACCACCATAAGGCCTAAATTAACCCATTAACTCATGATGGTCAATCCAGACCACCATAAGGCCTAAATTAACCCATTAACTCATGATGGTCAATCCAGACCACCATAAGGCCTAAATTACCCCTTAACTCATGATGGTCAATCCAGACCACCATAAGGCCTAAATTAACCCATTAACTCATGATGGTCAATACAGACCACCATAAGGCTCTATTTAACCCCATCAGTCCCATAAGGGTATATTATTACCATTATGGGCCTGATACAACCCAACATTAACCACATAAGTGCCATGCCGTTCCTCAAGGACCATCATGACACTAACTACAAACACTACACTATAACCCCCAATAAACCATTTAATCTAAACTAACCTTCCTCTACACTAATCTATTAACACTTACACTACCTACCTACACTACCTACCCCCTAATAAACCTCCCCAACACTCTAATTACAAAAAACCTACAGTACAGAAAACAAAAAACCTACAGTACAGAAAACAAAAAAACCTACAGTACAGAAAACAAAAAACCTACAGTACAGAAAAACAAATTACAACCCCATCCCCCACTACAGAAAACAAAAAAATACATTACAACCCCACCCCCCACTACAGAAAATAAAACAATTACACACCTGAAAAGGAAAGACAGATAAACACAATACAATACATACATATAGTACATTACATACATTACATACAATACATGACATTACATATAATATATTAAATATAATATATTACATATAATATATTACATATAATACATTACAATACATGACATTACATATAATATATTA
>CM050171.1:38716282-38718782 GCA_027410445.1 Discoglossus pictus | reverse complement strand
CTAAGGTCAGGTTAAGGTCCCCCCCAATTATCAATTTCCCCAAATCCAGAGCCTCTAGTTTTTTCAACAGGTCTATGAGAACAGAGTAGGGAGAGTTCGTAGGAGAGTACAGGGATAGCAGCGTTATTCTTTCCCCTCTTATAGTCCCAGTTGCCATAATGTAATTACCATCCCCATCTACCCGAGTGGATTCTACCTGGAAGGGAAAGGATCTATGGAATAAAATTGCACAACCAGCTCTCTTAGTAGGGAGAGAGGCCAGATAATAGGTGGGGTAATCCTTATGTAAGAATTTAGGTTTGTTGCCGAGGGAAAAATGGGTCTCCTGCATGAAAATGACAGAGGGAGTGTATTTTTTGTAGAATGCAAATGCCTTCCTCCTTTTAAAGGGGGAATTGAAGCCCTTCCCATTATGGGTCACTATGGTGTATTTAGAAGTAGCCATTGGAAGTTGGGAATGTAGGTGTATGCAACCTTACCTGATAGCTGAGCACGTGAGCGACGAGGAGTGGAGGAGCTTGGAGAGCAGACAGAAGTCCCAGCGGATAAGCTGTTGGCGGCGGAGGAATCTCCCTTTTATCAAGAGGGCTGAGAGCAATAAGAAGGGAGAAAGGCAGTTAAATATCGGAGAGGTAGATAAAACTGAGACAAAACAAACAAGCCAATAATAGAACAGAAGAAAGAAACACAAAAAAAAAAAAAATCAGAGCAGTAAAACAGCAAGGTTACAGTACGTGTAAACTTCAAGCTGCAATTTCAAAAATATAGCAGGATAAGCATAAGACAGTCGTCTACACATAACCCTTCTATCTCTATTTATAGTAAATAAAGTAAAAATCAAATCCACATAATGTGGGGAACTAGTCTGGCAAACTATAATAATTCTAAATGACAATAGTTCAAACTATTCTATCAACATTCTATCTGGATTGTAAACAACGAAAGTGAGCATCAGACCCTCAGCAAGATGTTATCACAGTCCAGCTAGGTAGGAGGCCTCTCAGGTCTCGGGCCCAACTTTGAAGTGGCAGAAAGTCCAGAGTCTGCTGAGTATACCAAGCGCTTGTCTTGCAGATCGCCTACATAGTCCCGGAAGCCGCTGGGCCCCCCCAGGGCAGGGACTTGTTTGCCATGGACTTGTGCTGGCTTTGGAGTCTGCAGCCTCTTAGGGATAAGCGAAACAAGGTGCTCTTGGTTTGCTTCTGTTGTGGGCTCCGGGCATAGCTGTAATCTCTGTGAAACATCTAGACAGTCTTCCAGGAAGCGGGTGGTATAAGTCTTGCCATGATAAGTGAAAGTCAGAGCAAACAGAAAGTTCCAGCGGTACTGGATCCTGTGCTGAAGAAGAATGGCAATAGCCGGTTTCATAAGTCTCCGCTTATGCAGGGTATCCGGGCAGAGGTCCGCATAAAACTGCAGGGTTGAATCATCCGGCCCCTTGATAGTATGCAGCTTCCTGGTGGCCGATAGTAGAACATCTCTGGCCTGCTGCCTTAAAAATCTAACAATAACATCCTTGGGAGCCTCCAAGCTTCTCGTACCTCCCAAGGCTCTATGGGCACGCTCGATCTCCCACACACTTTCAGGCTGATTAGGAAGGATTATAAGGATTGTATCCCTCAGGTAGCCAGACAGGTCCTGTATTGCTCTTGGTATACCACGGATGCAGACATTTTGTCGGCGGGACCGGTTCTCCAGATCCTCTATCTTATCCGTGAGGTCAGAGATGTGAATGGAGTTTTGAGCAATAGAGGATCGGTCTCTTTCTTGCGCCTCGGCCATCCGATCCGACATGTCCTCCAATATTTGAGTGTGTTGCCCCAGGTCCTTCAAGTCTTGATCAATAGCTTTTGCCAGGAGCCGTTCAATAGTAGCCACTGACCTGGCCGAGAGGTACATATATTGGCTAGGAGTGTCAGGAGTACCTTCCCTGTCTGAGCCATCTGAGTGTTCTGAGGCGGATTCCGCAGGGGGGGAGCATCTGGCAGTTTTAGGTGTAAAGTGCTCCCTTATGCCCTTCACAGAAGCAGTTCTTTTGGGTTTCGGCATTTTGGAGTACGGGCCGCAGGAGTCAGCAAAGAGTCCGTTATGGAATCAGCTAGGTATAGGATAGGGGGAAGCTATGCCCCAAGTGGTCTGAGTGAAAGTTCGCTGGCCCAAATTGTAGAGTTTGTCCAGATTATAAAGTTGAGTTGAGGTAGGTGATAGCTGTGCTGCCAGGCCAATTCCCCATTTGTCTCTTTATTCCATAATTAGAGTGTAGTCCCCAGCCGGGGCTCTGGGGAAGCCTTTGGAAATCCGGCCAAACAGAGAGTAGTCCTTTGGTAGACGAGTGGCACAAAAAGTTGTACCCTCTTCGGGTAGTCTGTCTGCTTTTGTTGACAGGAGCCTGTTAAGTAGAACTCAGCCGTAGAATAGATCAGTACAAACAGTAAGCAGCAATGAATGGCAGGGAGACGTCCACTCTTACATTATTCGCATAAGGTCAATGATGATCTGC
>CM050171.1:38708782-38711282 GCA_027410445.1 Discoglossus pictus | reverse complement strand
GGGGTTCAGTCCAATCTGGAATGGCTTTGGCATTGTTGAGGGTATCGATAACTGCCTCTACCGACAGCTTTGCACTTTCTGCAACTGCTTGAAGGACATGATCTACAGGCTTTGGTTGTTCTTCCACACTCTTGGCACTGCCACTTTCCTCTGGCACAGGTGTAGCTTCATCGGTTGTTGCAGGTGACTCTTCTAATTGGGAAACTGTGCTAAATTTAGCCGCTTCAACAATTATTTCAGTTTCAAGTTTATCTTTGTTCTTAGACAACTGAAATTCCTTTGCTTGCTCTGTCACTGTCGCACTAATCCAGGATGGAGATCTTTCTTCAAGACTGGTAACAGCTCTCTCCCCCTCTATCACAGACACAGTGACAGCATGAATTAGTTCTTCAGTGCTTTTCTCAAGTACTGTTCTTTGCTCTTTTGATGAATCCTTAACAGACGCTTCCATAGATCGTTGAGCATCTAACTTTTCTTGCTTAGCCGCATCAGACTCGGCCAGCGGAACTACGGCTGGTTCATCAGAGTCATCATCGAATCCTTCTGCCTGTGCAGCTTGTCCAGCTTCATTTAGTGGAGTGTGCTCCAGTTTTGCTACAGGAACAGTCTTTTCTAAGGTGTTCACATCGGACACTGGCCTAGCACACTTTCTAGCTGGTCTCCATTAGAAGCCTCTTTGTCACTTTGCGGCCGCTCACACACCACGGATTCGTGCAGCTTAGGCTGACATTTCCTCTGCTCCCAAATAGACATCGATTTCTCATTCCTGTAGGACACTCGGTAGTCCTAAAACGCAGGCTTCCTCCGCCATTCAGGGATATACTCTGGCCTCAATTTAACTTGGGCTTGTCTTTGGAGCCTTGGAAAACGCTGTTTCTCCTCCTCTAAGGCCATTCTATCTGCACCAGCAGGCTCTTTTGTTCTCTCAGCACTCTCTTTTGTTCTCTCAGCACTCTCTTTGGGGCTCTCAGCACTCTCTTTGGCTGGACCGGCCGACTCTGCGGGCACTCTCTCCGACTCTGCGGGCACTCTCTCCGACTCTGCGGGCACTCTCTCTGACTCTGCGGGCACTCTCTCCGACTCTGCGGGCACTCTCTCCGACTCTGCGGGCACTCTCTCCGACTCTGCGGGCACTCTCTCCGACTCTGCGGGCTCTGGGGAGCCTTCTGCGGCGCCCTCTGCGGGCTCTGGGGAGCCTTCTGCGGGCTCTGGGGAGCCTTCTGCGGCGCCCTCTGCGGGCTCTGGGGAGCCTTCTGCGGCGCCCTCTGCGGGCTCTGGGGAGCCTTCTGCGGCGCCCTCTGCGGGCTCTGGGAAGCCTTCTGCGGCCTCACTCGCAGCTCCTGCCGTCTCACTCGCAGCTCCTGCCGTCTCACTCGCAGCTCCTGCCGTCTCACTCGCAGCTCCTGCCGTCTCACTCGCAGCTCCTGCCGTCTCACTCGCAGCTCCTGCCGTCTCACTCATGGCACTGCACCTGGTGGCTTTTTCCACTCTCTCTTTCTCCTTGTTTACTACTAGGTCAGGTTTGGTTGGCCTTCCCTTAACAGGGAAACTGTATCTTATACTTGGCCCGACAAGTATGTCTCTTGGGTAGCGATACGCCTGTCTGCCAAAAAAATTCCAGGGGTGCGCTCTCTGTACTCTCTTTACTCCTATACGGTCAAGGATCTCCTCTTTCAGGGTGCAATAATTGGTTGCCATTTCTTCAGGCAAAACCCCATACGCTTCCTGTGCTTCTCCACACAGATAGGGACCCAGGACTGTGGCCCAGTGCTGTTTAGGCCAACATTCCCAGGTAGCAATCTTCTCAAAATTCAGGAGGTAGGTTTCTACATCATCCTGAGCTGTCATTTTCTTTAGAAAGCAATTAGGGTTCATAATCCTGCTTGATTTTGGACCAACAATGTTCTCTGTAGATCTCAATCGCTGCAGCTGCACTTTCTGTACTTCTAAAAACTCTCTCATTTGGACCCTGTCCTCTTCCATTTGTCTCTGCCATTTCTCTGTGGCCTCTCTAAATCTTGCAGCTACCTCTCCAAAACCTTTATCTTCCTCTTTTGCGGCTTGGATGCTATCCTCTGCAATCATTTTACTCTTTTCTGCCTGGCTCTGACCCAGCTTAGCAGCCAGCACTCTATTCATCTCTGTCTGCTGCTTGTTCATTACCCGCTGTGCTTCTATAAAAGCTTTAAGGGCCTCCTCCATATTTATGCTGTACGGTGGGCTGTCTTCTTCAACACAGACACTTTTCGATCCCACTTCTGACACCAGTGTGATCAGGATGGCCGCGTATAGCGGTGGTTTCTTGAATTTAGGAACAGATACGTTCTTGTAGTACAGCAAACAGGTTTATTATGAGACAAAACAAAGGGGTAGCAGTAATTCTGCTTAAAAAATGAAAATAAACATGCAGGAACACCCTGACTATACCCGGCAGCTTCTCAGCTCCGGAGGGTGCCACCTTGTGGCCAGGATGCAAACAGTCTCTTGTTCTGGTAAAGTG
>CM050171.1:38468782-38703782 GCA_027410445.1 Discoglossus pictus | reverse complement strand
CAGCAACATGAAAATGGATTGCCAGCTCTTCAACACAATGCTTCCTGCATATATTACTTCAAAATAGGTAAAGTATATTAATTTATTATTTCATTAATTATTTAATTGGCATACAAAGGCTCGCAATGAGCGCCGAAGGATCTTGGAACAACAACAAAATTAATGTTGCAAACAAACAACATACAATCTTATTGCCGTAATTTTTTGAGTCACTAGTAACAATATAACAATGTGTAAAGGGTTCATGAATACATATTGTAAACCATAACATAAAAGTTTGTAACATGCAACTTTTTATACCAATACTAACATTTTGAATTGATAGTTATCCATGAATAACAGATGACTATGTAAAGTTTCTGTAAATAACTATTTTGAACAATGAGATGCTTTGTAACATTTTTTTTTAAACACATGTGAAAGTAAATTTGCATTGAATCCAGAAGGAGGCAAACAATAAAAACCCCCATTGAAACATGGCCAATTGTATCAAAGAGGGAAACAATTTAATTCCTTCCTGACCTCATTAACTTGCGATCAGATTACTCCCTGAATCAATACTCTCTATTTAAATTATACAGTTCAATGTATTAACAAATGATGAAACTTGTAGTAACATAAATCCTTGACTATATACAATATACAGTGAACCAACTTTCCACAACTTTGAAAATACAGTGTTAACATGTGAAATAGTAACATAAAACATTAACATTTAACTTTCAAATTAAAGAAAATGCCACCTAATTGTTTTGTGGGGCCAATTGTGTAAAAAGGTAACTTCTAACACATTCCAATCTGTTTACTGTTGTTTTAATTTTGTTTTAAATTTTTTTGGTTCTTTTACTTTGTGCAAATGGCACATACAGTTTCCTAAGTGAAATAGTGGTCCCATATTTAAAGATTCCCAGAGAGCTAACATTTTGTCCTGGAAGTAAAACCACTGTTTTCAATGTTTTTTTGACATTTTATAGAGTTTTTTTTTTAAATAGTGGTCCTCTAAAATCAGTCCGAGTAACATAAAATGTTGTTGTCGAAATTAAACCACTGTCCTCTATATTTACAGCACCTCATAGTACACAATGTTTTTTGTAAAAACGCATCCATCTTCCAATAAATCACCCTGACTTGGGTTTTCTTCAACATGTACTTTAATTTCCTCTGGATTATTGCAGCTTGAAAATGCAACATATAGTTGACCATGTGCAAACACAGGTTCCTTCAAAAAAATACCCACAGACGTAAAAGGTTGTCCTTGGGATTTATTGATGGTCATGGAAAATGCCATGATAATGGGAAATTGTCTCCTTTGAAGGACAAAAGGCAAACCACTTTCACTTGGAGCCAAATCAATTCTCGGTATAAGAACTGGTTCACCTTTATGGGTACCACTCATAAGTTCTGCATGTATAAAATTATCCTTTAAATCCTTAACAATTAATCTGGTCCCATTACAAAGTCCTTTTTTGGGATTCATATTTCTCTATAGCATGACAATTGCCCCTTTTTTAAGTTGCAAAACATGTGGTCCCTCCCAGAAGGATTTAAAGAATTAATACATTCCATAGTAAAGTTTGCTTCACTATCTTTGTCATCAGACAGAACAGAATCTGCACTGTAATAGTTTTTTTGGGGTGTATTGATTAATTTTAATTTATGGTTGTTTATTTTCAAGGCATCTATATTTTTGGATGTCAGTATGACTTTGCTTGCAATGTCTGAGTAATCCTTGTTATTGATGATATTGAGGAAGATTGTTGAAATTAGTGGTTCTTTTGAAATAATTTCTGGTTGAATTTGTACAGCATCATCAGGTAAATTATTTATTTTGGGCTGTTTTCCTTCTCCAATCTGAATGAGCCAATCATTGAATTAATTTTGGCCTTTAGATCTCATATTTACTTCTAATTTAAGGTGTGTAAATATTTTCCACAGCTTACTTCTTTTTATACACATTTTGACAATGTCAATCCGATTGCCATGTGGCACCACAGGTAATGTTTGCCTGAAATCTCCTCATAGCAACATCACTTTTCCACCAAATGGCAAATCATTAGCCATAACTTCTTTTAATAATCGATCAATACATTGCAGGGCATGACATGAAATCATAGTTGCCTCATCTATTATAATTAATTTACTCTTGTGCAATTTTTTGGCTTGTAATGAATTCATTTGAATATCTGACACTGATGTTTCCAGAATGGGAACTGGCAGTTTTTAATCCACTATGCACAGTTCTACCACCTTCTAACAAAAGTGCGGCAATTCCAGTGGTTGCAAAAGGCAGTGATATTTGACCCTGTGCTCGAATGCAACTCATCAACAAATTATATAGATACATTTTTCCTGATCCACCAGGGCCATTTAGATAGAAATAACACTCTTTGAGCATGTCATCTTGTTTTGCATTTGTGATGGCGTTAAATGCTTCCAATTGCAATGCATTTAAAGTTCCAATTGTTTCTTGTGTTTTTTGGTATTCAATCTCAGTGTCACTCATCAAAGTTAATTTCATCTATAATTCCTGGATCAGGCAGATTAAAATTGGCACAATTTAATCCATGACAAAGAAAAAATTCCTGAATTTCTATTAATGCTTTCAATTGTGCAGTGGTCTCATCCTAATGTTTCAAGAAATCTTCACACTTATGTATTTTAAATGTTTCCCACAAAGTTAATGCATCTGGTACATTGCAAAAGATACAAATGAAAGCAAATTGTTCTCTCATTTGCTTTGGCATTTGACATAGTGCTGCTTCCTCGAGACATCTCTCCCATTCTGTATCATCTGCCAGAAAGTTTTGATGTCTTGCAGCAAACTGGAAAGTGTTATAAACTATGTCATTGACTGTGCGTAAATGTTCATAACTTTGTGCACCGGGAACATGTAAAAGGAGTAATCTTAAACTGAAATGTTCAATGTCTCGTGGACTGATGGTATATATTCTTGGGATAATTTTATAATTATGTTTCTTTCGTTGTCTCCATTCACCATTTACGAATACATAGTGATTTGGAATGTCAATGTTTAAAAATTGTCTGGTCTGAGTGTCCTGACAATTTAATTGAAACCAAGCAGTAGGCGTTGTTGCTCTATGTTCACTTTGTGCTAAAGCATTTCTTTCATTGCCTGCAGCGAAGCAAACAAATTTACTTTGTGGCAATTGGATAGCTAATCGATACACAGCATGCGACCATTCATGCATCTCAAATTTGAGAAGACGCCACATTGCTTCTGGAGCACTTACATAGCAAGCATCTAAATAAGATGAATGTTCGTCATGTAAAATGGGATTGTCTTTTTCATTTTGTGCACCTTGCACAACAGTTGCTGCATCATATCCTTTATATATATATTTATACACATATTTGATGGATTTGATAGAAGTGCAAGCTTCCACATTGATATGTGCATTGTTCTTCATCAGCAAATGTGGATTGTATGGAACCACATATCTATTATCAACCTTTTGGCAACGGATAATAGCTGTTTGTCCTTCTCTTCTTTTATACAAAGGGTATCCATCACAATTAGCATAAGTCTGCATTTGAAATTGTTTTGGAAACTCTTTTATGCATTTTTTATTTTCCATACATAGTGAATTTGGATTGATCTCTCCACATGGACCATGCATCATTCTATGAGTTACAATCTCATAAAGCTTGTAATGTTTCTCTGGATGTGGAAGCTCAGCAGTAATTACTGAATCCACTCTGTCTGCCGAAATCAATTTATCTTTTTCTTGCAAGATTAAAAGTATATGTGCATGTTGCAAGCCTCTTTTTTGAAATTCAATGGTATAAACAAAAGCCACACATTTTCCAAATAAGTCTGCTTTAGTTATATCATGAATTAATGAATTGAGTTTTATTTTGAATACTCTTGCCACCAAATCTGGTCGGTCAGAAGTAGTTTGTCCAAGCAGTACATTTTCTTTGATCTCTAGCCATTGTGGATTACATGTAAATGTAATGAATAAATCTGGTTTGCCAAATTTAGTGACAAAAGCCATGGTATCATTGTATCTTTCTCGCATATTGTGAGGAGATCCTTGGAAAGAGGATGGCAAAATCATTGCTCGTCCAGCAGGAATGTCTCTGTTTGCAGCCAATTCAGCGACATAATCCATCAATCCACAATATTGTTCTACTCAAAGCTTGTTTTTTTTAAATTTGACAAAATTTAGATTATTTGCTTCGACTTGTAGATAGGAATCAATAATCCATTGTTGTGTGAGTTTACCCCCACATAAAATAGGATTATAATGATCCCGGACAGCAGTTTGTGCCACTTTATATTCCAGAATGGAAATATTGTTTCTAACACGAACTTTACTATTGGGATAACTTTGCAACTGTAATTTTGGTTGCCATCCTGGCTCCCCATTTGGAAAAAAAACTGGGATATGTCATAGGATCCAAATTACTGCTTAAAATATTTATGTTTATAAAAGGTTGTTCTTGATTGCGTGGATATATTCTAATATCCCGCTCAAATGGTGGTTCCCCATCATCCTTTTTAAATACCATGGCAACCTCATTTGCTGTTGGTAAATTATACCATCTTTGATCAGTATGGTGATCTGTTTTGAGAACCATATTTACTCTTGGCATTGGCAATTGATGTCTTTGCGCATGTGCCAGTTGTTCTTTTTTAACCTCAGCTAATTTTTTGTTTGCTTTACTATATGGGTTGTTGGCCATAATGTTATCAAGCTGTTCAAAGACTATGGGTAAGCATTGTTTATTTTCAGGAAGCATCATTCATTGTTCAACAGGTATATTTGTCCTTGGACTTTAAAACAATAAGGACCGTGTCCTGGAACATTTTCGGCTAATGTTGCACCCATTGAAGCAAATTAACTCATTAGACTGAATGTTTTTCTTAAAATTGGTGTAATTTGGAAATGTAGGATCACTCATGATAATTTTTAAATATTCTGGAAATGTGTGTCTTTCTGGAAGTCTTCCCTTTCTTTCTGAGAGCAACTAATAAACTCTCCATCAGTTGGTCGTTCTTTCAGAAAATGATAGGCCCCACAAAACTGACAAACCACATTCATTAATCCACAATAACGAGTGTCTACTGTTAGTGCTCTAAATAAAGGACTATCATGACCTTCCTCAATATAGATCTCAGTTGAACTTTCTATATTAACATTGGTGTCATCTCTGTCAACATTGGTGTCAAGAGGCAAAATAGGGTAATTAGACAGATATTTTTTTGTTTACTTTTTCTTTTCTTTGAATCTCCAGCAGACTAATTTTGTGCTTTTTTAGCCATTTTTCTTTTATTTAGAAGTCTCTGTCGATCTTCTTCTCGTAAACGTTGTGAAGTCTCAGGGGTCGGTGCATCTCTCCATCTCTGCTTCCTTTCCCTTGCCATTCTTCTTTTATATTTTTTCTTATCTTCTGCATTGTCCGCCATTGTAGTCTGTTATTGGAAATAGAGTTGTAAGAATTGCGTTAGTTTTATTATACATACTTTTTAATCTGTCATATATTTCTAAAAAATGTAATGGTAATCTGTCTCTGTCTGTGTCTCTGGGTGTCTGTCTCTCTGGGTGCATGTGTCTCTGGGTGTCTGGCTGTGTGTGTCTGGCTGTGTGTGTCTGTGTCTGGCTGTGTGTGTCTGGCTTTGTGTGTGTCTGTGTGTGTCTGGCTGTGTCTGTGTGTGTGTGGCTGTGTGTGTGTGGCTGTGTGTGTCTGGCTGTGTGTGGCTGTGTGTGTCTGGCTGTGTGCGTCTGGCTGTTTCTGTGTGTCTGTGTGTGTATCTGTGTGTCTGTGTGTGTGTCTGTCTCTCTGTGTGTGTCTGTCTCTCTGGGTGTGTGTCTGTCTCTCTGGGTGTGTGTCTGTCTCTCTGGGTGTCTGTCTCTCTGGGTGTCTGTCTCTCTGGGTGTCTGTGTCTCTGGGTGTCTGTGTCTCTGGGTGTCTGGGTGTGTCTGGTTGTGTGTGTCTGTGTCAGGCTGTGTGTGTGTGTCTGGCTGCGTGTGTCTGTGTCTGTCTTCGTGTGTCTGTGTGTGTATCTGTGTGTGTGTGTATCTCTGTGTGTGTGTGTCTGTGTGTGTGTGTGTGTGTCTGTGTTTGTGTCTCTCTGTGTGTGTGTCTCTCTCTTTGTGTGTGTGTGTCTGTGTGTGTGTCTGTCTGTGTGTGTGTCTGTCTGTCTCTCTGTGTGTCTCTGTCTGTGTCTCTCTGTGTCTGTCTCTCTCTGTCTCTCTCTGTCGTCTCTCTCTGTCGTCTCTCTCTCTGTGTCTCTCTCTCTGTGTGTGTCTCTCTCTCTGTGTGTCTCTCTCTATCTATCATGAATGTTCCTAAAGAAGAGCTAGGCAAAATAGCTATTAGCAAACTAGAGATTGACATGAATAAACATCTGAAGTGTAATTCTCATTCATGTAAGATAAATGTGTTTTCATATATGTATTTTTTAATGAATGACAACCTTTGAATACTGTTGATGAAAAAACAGTTAGACTTATTAAATTGCGATTTAACGAATTCAATAGTGCTCAATATAAGCACATAACATATTTTGGTTATGTAAGTTTGTAGTTAGTTATCTTCTATCCAAGAGCAAGGTCTTCAGTAAGTAAGGAGGTGTGTTCCAAAATATGCTATGTGGTTCTATTGAGCTCTATTTCATAGGGCAACTTGCAATGTAATAAGGGTGTTAATTCTGTTTTTATAAATAATGTCATCAAGAATGATACCTGTCAATTAGATGTGATATCAATTGAAAAACTGCAGACGTCACTCGGTGTGTTCAGGGAGGTGCAGAGATGATGGATCTGTAAAATGACATATAAACATTTTTGTAAACATGCATTTTAATTGGCATACATAGCAAACGTAAATCCTAATCATAAATATATGTTAGACATGTTTTCGTAAAGAAGGAGAAACGGAAATAGCTATGAGTATAGATTGTTGTAAAAAGGCTTTTTTTTTTTGGTACTACATAAATTAATGAATAAATTAAGATATGATGCCTAATTAATCAATAAATCTTGATATGATGTTAAAGTGCAATTATTTCAAACATCAATAGCTAAGTATATATGTATTCCTTACATTAATTAAGCAATATCTGTCATCCATGGGCTCTAAAAAATACTTAATCCTATATCTGTAAAGAATGTCATCACAAAATCATATACCTGTGAAGTAGATGTTATATAATGTAAAATGCTGCAGAGGCGACTTCTGTGTTCAGGCAGGTGGAGACGTGAGAAATCTGTCAAAAGATCTAAAAATCATATTTAATTTTTTGTTTGAATGAATGTATTAAATAACATTGCTCAACGCAAATCAATACTTAATGCTATATTTGTAAAGAATGTCATCATGAAATCATATACCTGTGAATTTAATGTTCTATAATGTTAATTCCTGCAGATGCGACTCCTGTGTTCAGGCAGGTGGAGACGTGAGAAATCTGTCAAAAGATGTAAAAATCATATTTAATTTTTTGTTTGAACGAATGTACAGTATGAATCATTGAAAGTACTTTTCCTTGTCATACATGCATCTACTAAAATAAATGTAAATATTGAAAAATTATATACCTCTGAAGGTGATCTGATTGCAGATCAAATGCTGCAAACGCCCCTGTGTGTGGTCAGGTGCCCAGATGATCAAACTGTGAAATAAAATAAAAAGCATTGTTAATGTTTGTATGATCCTATTCCTTTGAGACAATGAGCAGCAACAGATAAATATGATTACACTGTAAAATCGACCTATTTTGTGATGCATTTTAGCACATTTAATTTAGAAATCTTAAAAATAAATGACTAATTAAATAATTAATCATGAACATTAATAATTAAGCATCAACACACAAAAACAATTGCATTAATAATGAAGGCTGAAAACATAAATATAACAGCAATGTAATAATTAAGCAGCAATACTGAAATGTAAGTGCAGTGCAAAATGTACATATGTTTTCATGCATTTTCCACTACAAATGTGTTATATGAATGATCAATGAAGTAATTAATGCACATTAATAGATGAGCAGCAACCACAAAATGTAAGTCCACTGTGAAATATACATATTTTTTTATCTTGTTTTTACTAAATTTGTTATTATGACTAATTAATAATTAATTAATGAACATTATTAATCTTAATGATTAATAAAGTAATAAATGAACATTAATAGTTGAGAATCAACCCCAAAATGTAAGTCCAGTGATAAATATACATATTTTATGATCAACTTTTTATGATCTTTCTTATTATTAATAATTAATAATTAATTAATTAATGATTATTAGTAATTAATCAATTACTAAATATATTATAAAGAGTTAATCAATAATGTAATCATAAAGTAAAGGTAGTGACAATTGTATATATTTTTTTAAATAATTAATAAATTAATGTCCATTAAAAATGTATTAATCAATTCATAAACATATTTGAAATGGTTAATGATTAATAGCGTGCTAAAGTACAGGTATTGCAAAATGTAGTAATGTAATTTTTTTTTAATAATATATTTTTTTAATTAATAAAAATGAATTAATTAATATATTTGACCTATTTATAATAAATATCCAGCAATCAATATCCTGAAGAGCTAACAATTTCTTTGGATTTTCCGGCAGCAGAAAATGTCCAGTCAGACTGTCATCACCTGTGGAGAAAGTGTCAGCAGGGTGGCAAGTGTGCCCAATATATATGCTGCGTGCGCGAGCCAGAACCGTAAGTTTAGGCGGGAAAGCCGCCATTTAGGATGCGTTATTGTGTCGTTTGTTGTAAAATGGCGGCAATATTGTATGTGTTACGCTCGTCTGAACAATTTTCCATCTTTAGTAACAGTCCGTTGTAGTATCTTGTACGTGCCTTGTCAAACTGCTACGTGTCTGGCTATGTTTTGTGCGCTTCACGGTCGTGTAGCCTCGTTTTCGTTTTTATCTGCGGCCATTTTTTTCCTTGCTTAGGCGATTTTCAAGTGGCGAAAATAATCTAAATCAAGTTAAATTCACGTTCCAGCTCACTGACTGACTTCCTGGCTGTTGCCCCATGCTCTGTGTGATGTGTTTGTATTTTGTTCGGGTGTATTTAGTGTGTTTTGACTGTTTTTTAGTTTGCGCGTCTCAGACGCTAAGTTCGTATTTTTATGACTCGTATTTTGGTTTTTCTCAGTGTTACGACTTGTATTTGGAGTCGTAATTATTATTATTTTTTTAAGTCCCAAGGTCGTCATGTTTCATCGGCTAAGTGCTGCGAGTTTTGTCTGGTGGTGTGTGGCGCCGTAGGAGTAAGTGCTGCGACTTGAGGTTTGTGTGTGGGAGTTTTGTGGGTTCGTTTGAAGCGCCGTAGGAGTAAATAGTTGCGAGTTAAGGTGTGTGTCGAAGTTTTGTATGGTGTTTTAAGGCGCCGTAAGGAAAGTGCTGGGGTTGTGTTGTTAGTGTTTTGAGGCGGCGTAGGACAAAGTGCTGCGAGTTAAGGAGTATGCAGGGTTTTGTTGTTCCAAAGTCATGCGCCTTAAAGCCTCCACCTTCTGCAAATGCAAACTGCGTCCCTTGCTTCGCGGCTTGCAGCCTAAGTCCTGTGTGTTTCAATTGCGAGCCTCGCGAAGCCTCATGATGAGTGCTCATCGCGAGACCTGCAATGAGCGACTCGCAGCCTACGGGCCGCAAACAGGCTCTCAGAGCGTGACAAACCCGTAAACGTGACCAACGGTCTTGAACTGACAACTATATATGTGATATAAAAATGATTTGAAATTTTATTCTGAAGACTAAGGGAAGCCAGTGGAGTGATTGACAGAGAGGCGATGCCGACAGTGAGCGTTGTGTACGGAAGAGGAGACTAGCAGAGGCATTCGTAATGGATTGAAGTGGGGATAGTCTGATGGTGGGTAGGCCAGCAAGAAGCGAGTTGCAGTAGTCAAGTCGAGAGATGATGAGAGAGTGTATTAGGATTTTAGTTGTGTCTTGCGTAAGATAAGTGTTGCATTTTGGAGATGTTTTTTAGATGGAGAAGAACCAGATTTAGTTAGTGACTGTATGTGAGGGATGAAAGAAAAGGTGGGGTCCAGTAGAACCCCAAGGCAACGGGCTTGGGGTAATGATGTCATTGTTGACAGAGGGAGTGATGTGAGGAATTGACACTGTGGTAGAGGGAGGGAAGATAAGGAGTTCAGTCTTAGACATGTTGAGTTTGAGATGGTGGGTGGACATCCAGGAGTTGGAGACGTGTGTTAGAAGAGAGGGGGATAGATCTGGTGCTAAGAGTTAGATTTGGGTGTCATCTGCATAGAGATGATACTGAAGCCCAAAAGAGTTTATAAGGGTACCAAGTGAGGATATATAGATGGAGAAGAGGAGGGGGCCTAGGACTGATGCTTGGGGTACACCAACAGACAGGGGTGAGGAGAAGAAGGGTGAGGAGAAGAATGATCAATTTTGCAAGTATGATGAGAACCAGCAGTGTCTCGAATACTAAGGGAGGAGAGGATATGGAGTAGAAGTGGATTGTCAACTGTGTCAAAGGGCAGCAGAGAGATCTAGAAGAAGGAGAATAAAGTGACCTTTTGACTTGGCGGTAAGCAGGTCATTGGTGACTTTAGTAAGTGCTGTCTCAGTGGAGTGGTGCGGCCGGAAGCCGGATTGAAGGTGTCAAGAAGGGAGTTGGAGGAAATAAAGCTGGTAAGGCGGTTATAGACAAGTTTTTTTAGGGTGGGTGTTCAGCAATTATGGCGTGTTTTAGAGAAGATGGAAACCTGACAGTATTTAGGGAAAGGTTGAAAATATGTGTGAGAGCGGGGAGTAGTATGGTAGAGAGGGGAGGGATGAGCTGAGATGGAATAGAATCCTGAGGACAGGTAGTGAGGCGAGTGGATAATAGCAGGCTGGCGACTTCGTCCTCTGTAGCCGGGGCAAAACAGTTCAAAGTGACTGTTGGATTGGGGGAGGGAGAAGACTGGGTGTGGTTGGTTAGTTGAGAGGGTAGAGTGAGTGAGCCACTGTGAGAGGAGAGTTCATTGCGGATGTTTTTAATTTTATGAATAAAATGGTTGGCGAAGTCTTCAGCTGTGAGATAGGATGGGAGGAGGTGGTGGGCAGAGGAGAGTATTGAAAGTGGCGAACAGGCAAGGTTGAGGGCAGAGAAGTAGGAGCATAACATGCGTGATTTACACCAGAGCCGTTCAGCAGTGCGGGAGCAGTGGAAGAGAGCGAGGTGCGTCTTCATGTGGTTAAGGTGGCGAGGGTGTCAAGGGTTGAAGAGAGAGTAGAGTTGTAGAGTGAGGTGGTACTGTCTGGGCAGTTGAGGTTGGTGATGGGGCTGAGAAGGGGTTGATACTAGTGGAGAGCTTAGCAGGTTCAAGAGCTAGCAGGTTTCTGTGGGTGATGGTGGCAGGGGTTGAAGAAGGGTGGTGAGAGGAAGATGTGGTGAGGTTGAAGGTAAGGAAGTGATGGTCAGATAGAGGTAGTGGGTGGATGACCGGGTTGGAGGTTGTGCTGACATTGGTGAAGGTAAGGTCTAGAGAGTGTCCAGCATGACGAGTTAGTTGTGAGAAGCCAAGGGAAGAGGTGAGTGCAAGCAGTTAGGCTGCAGCTGGGGAGGTAGGAGTGTTAATGGGAATGTTACAATCTCCAAGTACCAGTGAAGGAACATTGGAGGAGAGAAAGTGAGGGAGCAAGGCAGAAAAGTGATCAATAAAATGAGAGAGAGTGCCTGGGGGACGATAGATCACTGCAAGACGTAGAGAGATAGGTGAGAAGAGACTGATAGTATGAACTTCAAAGGATGAGAATTGGAGGGATGGGACAGGGGGTATGAGGTGAAAAGTACAGCGAGAGGAAAGCAATACACCCACACCACCTTGTTTGTTCCCAGGTCTAGGTGAAAGCCACCATGAGAGAGTGCTGCAGGAGAGGCAGTGTCTGAGTATGAGAGACAGATTTCAGTAAAAGCCAGTAGATTGAGGGAGTTTGAAATTAATAAATCGTGAGTGAAAGTGAGTTTATTGCAGATAGACCGTGCGTTCCAGAGGGAGCAGGAGAAAGGTAGAGTAGAAGGTTTTTGACAAGTGATGAATTTCAGATTTTGGGTGTTATGGGTGTTTGCTGGCCTTGAACCAGAGCGTGGGTGACAGCAAATAGAGATGAGTGAGGGGCCTGGGTTAGGGGATATATCTCCTGCAGCCAGGAGGAGGCGTGAAAGCGAGAGAAGATGGGACTGGGACTTACAGTGCTGTTTCTGCTTGTGAGTGTTAGTGAGGGGATGAGATTGTGACTGGAGGAGGGAGAGGGGCTCATGGGAGCAGAGAAGAGGAGAGGAGAGCAAGGAAGGTGAGATGGTAATATTGTTGGGGACGTGATATATATACATCTTTGAGTCTTCAAATATATATAAGCAGTCAGGGCGAATGTCATAAAGCTAGCTAAAAAAAATGTATGTCTCTGCAGCAATCTTGAGACATCCATGATGTTTGGGTGGGAGTTATGTGTGTATGTGTGTGTGAGAGGAGCGTTCAGATTTCTGTAGAGCTGTGTCAATTTCAGTCAGGTCCAATGACCTAACAAAGCTTATTAACTCTCCCTGACCCCTCCTCCCCACCCTTCTTTCATTTGATATATAAAAAACACACCCATCTTGCACCAGCTCCCAGGAAGTGATGCAACAAAGGCAAGGTGGAATCCTCAAAAATTCTCATTTTTTGTAAAAGTATTATTATGTTTATGGCCTGTGTTACTGCTAATGTTGTTAGCTTGTTATGTTGTTCTTTTTTTTGTTGTTATATTATTCACAAATACCTTTACTTGAACTACAAACCTTTAAAGGGACATAGAAAAGGTTAGAATTTTGTAAGTCGAAACAATGAATTATTAGCAAAAAGTATATCAAATGCCAGAAATCTTATTTGTAAAATTGTTGTCTCTTAGCTACCCTGATCCTCAAGACTGCTACCAGTGAAGACTAATTACATATACATAATACAGTAAAAGTTGTTGTTTTTATTCTGTTACCAGTTTGCCTATTATCAACTGTATTTGTTCAATATGTCAATTAAAATAATTGAATTGATACGAATAACTAGTCACTCATTAACCAAACTAGTTTGTCAAATGACATAAATGAGTAACAAAGTTCCCCATGAATAAAATGTTGAGTGTTGGGTCATTAAAAGATCACAGCGGAAATTTCAAATATTGCATAATTTAGTAACACAGGCTTTATTAGTTCAGTATTATTAAATTGCATTTCTCTTGTGGTACATTTAAATTGACAGTTAAAAATTGAAGGTTTCACTCGACCCCTCTGAACCATCCATCAAGCACAGTCTTTTATCTAATTTTTATGGGTGATGATAATCACACCATGAGGGTGTGGCTGTACTGTTTTCAGTCGAAAGCCATATGATCTTGAGACAAATGAACACATGCAGATCCTAGAGAGTAATTAGTCTAGATACTCTCTGGGGTCTGAACATCCTCATTCTTCTTAACATTATATGGCTTTAGAATAAACCCTTTATTTGAGGATCTCAAAAAACAGAATTCAGGATCCAAGCATCATTCCTTCGATCAAACGATTATACTTGTTCCTAAACTTCTTTACAATTGATAATATGTCATTGGTATCCCCTAAGTCCTGAATGCTGTGAAGGTATATTCAACTAATCCCCCAAAAACATTTTCTCCAAGTTAATATATGCAGTTTTATGAATAGTATAATGAGTATATATGAACAAATTAACCTCTTGCACGTAGTATAATAAATATTCAACCATGCATACTGTAAACTGTAAACCATCCACATAGCCATTCAACAATGGATGACATGACAGGCTCCTCTCCAAACGTGTCAAACCCTTAATTTATATGATGACCGCTTTTATTTTTATATATATTTCTTTATTAGAGTCACATACTGTTACACGGGCACTTGAGCATTAGCAAAGAATGAAAATAATAAATATAAGCACAATAATATCCCATTACTGTAGCCAAATGAGCTTGCAAACTCATCACTAGTCACCTAATAATATGTACTCCTTTCACATTCACTATCATAAAAACCATTTCATTAATTTTCACAACGTGTAATATACAAAAAAGTATTGAAGATAATAATTCACTGTGAATACCAAGCAACTTTTCAAACACAACACACGCATATTAATTGAAACAAATAAATCACACTACAAATATAGGGCACTTTATGTGTATATATATATATAAGCTTTACTTTCTCTTCAATGGCTTTTATGTAACTGTCAAATTCCATCCGGTCATATGATCAACTGATCATAAACAATAGATTATGTATTACAATACATAGTATACCTCCCCCACAGGTTGAACGCATTAGCATGGTACCATGCCATCCATGAGATCACATTAGGGGGGATAGTTTTTTTGACTCCAGTGAGCATGGCACAGTCCTTGATAGGACATAAGCTTGAATAACGTATGGGCTATCTGATATTAGTATATATATATATATATATATATATATATATATAAATATATACAGAACAACAAAGTCAGAGGTGCTCATCAGAGAACGAACCAACCTTAATAGGTTAGTTCTATAGCCATGATAAGCCACTCTGAGAGCAACCTCTTTTAGCTCACTTGCGCCCTTCACAGGGAGAAATATCCTGTAGTATATCAGTCTGGTCCCACTCAAAAGAGTGAGCCAGCCCCGAAATACCAGGCAATTCTACCCTGAACAGGAGAAACAGCAAACCCCAGACGCGTTTCGGCCTTTATGGGCCTCGTCAGTAAGGTGCAGCTGAACTCCCTAAGGCACAGTGAGCAAGGGGTCCACGTCTGGAGTCCCCTATTACCCTTAGCAGGCAATTCTACCCTGAACAGGAGAAACAGCAAACCCCCAGACGCGTTTCGGCCTTTATGGGCCTCGTCAGTGAGGTGCAGCGGAACTCCCTAAGGCACAGTGGTTCACTCTTTTGAGTGGGACCTGACTGATATATTACAGGATATTTCTCCCTGTGAAGGGCACAAGTGAGCTAAAACAGGTTGCTCTCAGAGTAGCTTATCATGGCTATAGAACTAACCTATTAAGGTTGGTTCGTTCTCTGATGAGCACCTCTGACTTTGTTGTTTTGTATATGCAAATTACCTTTAGGGTTTAGTCTCCCTAAGGGTAATAGGGGACTCCAGACGTGGACCTCTTGCTCACTGTGTCTTAGGGAGTTCAGCTGCATCTCACTGACGAGGCCCATAGAGTCCGAAACGCGTCTGTGGTTTGCTGTTTCTCCTGTTCAGGGTAGAATTGCCTGGTATTTCGGGGCTGGTTCACTCTTTTGAGTGGGACCTGACTGATATATTACTGGATGTTTCTCCCTGTGAAGGACACAAGTGAGCTAAAAGAGGTTGCTCTCAGAGTAGCTTATCATGGCTATAGAACTAACCTATTAAGGTTGGTTCGTTCTCTGATGAGCACCTCTGACTTTGTTGTTTTGTATATGCAAATTACCTTTAGGGTTTAGTCTCCCTAAGGGTAATAGGGGACTCCAGACGTGGACCTCTTGCTCACTGTGTCTTAGGGAGTTCAGCTGCATCTCACTGACGAGGCCCATAAAGGCCGAAACGCATCTGGGGTTTGCTGTTTCTCCTGTTCAGGGTAGAATTGCCTGGTATTTTGGGGCTGGTTCACTCTTTTGAGTGGGACCTGACTGATATATTACAGGATATTTCTCCCTGTGAAGGGCACAAGTGAGCTAAAAGAGGTTGCTCTCAGAGTAGCTTATCATGGCTATAGAACTAACCTATTAAGGTTGGTTCATTCTCTGATGAGCACCTCTGACTTTGTTGTTTTGTATATGCAAATTACCTTTAGGGTTTAGTCTTCCTAAGGGTAATAGGGGACTCCAGACGTGGACCCCTTGCTCACTGTGTCTTAGGGAGTTCAGCTGCATCTCACTGACGAGGCCCATAAAGTCCGAAACGCGTCTGGGGTTTGCTGTTTCTCCTGTTCAGGGTAGAATTGCCTGGTATTTCGGGGCTGGTTCACTCTTTTGAGTGGGACCTGACTGATATATTACAGGATATTTCTCCCTGTGAAGGGCACAAGTGAGCTAAAAGTGGTTGCTCTCAGAGTAGCTTATCATGGCTATAGAACTAACCTATTAAGGTTGGTTCGTTCTCTGATGAGCACCTCTGACTTTGTTGTTTTATATATATATATATATATATATATATATATACATATATATATATATATATATATATATATATACATTGCCCCTGATATACCGATTTGGTTGGCATTTCTATATAATATATACTCCGATGGTATTAGTACATAATGTATATAGTTCTCTGTATATAGTGTATATAGATACATTATGATGTGGATGATGCCATATATCTATCAAATAGTCACTTTAGCATCCCCACTTTATAAGTCAATAGACGCAACCCACGTGTATTATATGGGTTAATTGCAGATACTGACCGTAGATGGCGGTCTCCGCCACACTGCGCAGACTCATGTGACATAATTTGGTTCCGCGGAAACAACATACAGTAGCTTATAAGTACGATCCTTTGCCAAGCTTCACTTACCCTTGAAGAAGGCGTCTTATGACGTGGATACGAGTCGGCTTTGATGACGCAGCGTGCGTCCTCCATGCTAGGGGCACGTCAGCGCCAAGAAACCTTGTAGTGTTGTGTGAATGTGTATCCCTCCCTGTCCTAACCCAAGTTTATAGATGCCAGCATGACTGAGGGATGACTCTCTAGAGCAAGTTAGAGACTTTTCTACTGAGGAGAAGATTTAGCGATATTATTGGCGATATCAATGCTCTGTTCCTGTCTCATGCTACAGATAGCTTACATCCACAGAGGTTTGTTATAATGTGGCCCTAAGGACACCAAGTATATTACAGCCCTAAGGATATTTAAATGCTATCTGGTCAAATTTGCAATTTGCATTTTATGGATGTGTTGTATCCCAGGGCAGTTTTTAAATGACCAATTTAGCAGTTTATACCTTAGGAGGAAGCATAAGACTCACTGTATAGCTTTGATTCATAGCCAGACATTAATATTTACAATCTGGCAAGCTACCTTCAGGTACTGCCATCCTCAGCAGATATTGCCATTCCAGGCTACATACTCATTAGCTGGCTGTTAATTAATATTTATAACTTATCCAAAAGGACAGGGTAAACACGGGTTAACAATAGTTACCTAGTAATTTAGGTTGAAAAAAGACTTTAGTCCAAGTTCAACCTTTTTATTTATCCTCTGATCTGCAATACGCAGATTTATTGTTCATTGATCCAGACAAACAGAAAAAAAAAACAGTGAAACCTTGCCAATTGTCTCAACAGGGAAAAAATATAAAATTCCTTCCTGACCCCAGATACTGGCAATCGGATTCATCCCCTCTCTATTTATCCAGGATAGCCCTTAATGCCCTTTTTATTTAAAAATATATCCAATCCCTTTTTAAAGTTATCTATCGAATCCGCTGTCACCACCTCCTTTTTGGTAGAGAATTCCACAGATTAACCACCATTACTGTGAAGAACCCTTTTCTTTCTTTAAGGTGGAATCTTTTTTATTAGCTTTGTTGCCCTTCTATGTACTTTTTTCAGCTCTAAAATGTCCTTTTTTATGTAGTGGTGCCCAAAATTGTACTCCATATTCCAAATGAGGACATACTAGGGATTTGTTTAGTGGGAGAATTATAATTGCTTTCCTTGCTTCTATACCCTTCTTAACACATGCTAATATTTTACTTGCCTTTGCAGATGCTTCTTGGCATTGAGCACTGTTACCTAGGCGGTTGTCCACAAGTACTCCCAAATCCCTTTCAATATCTGATACCCCTAGATTTGCTCCATCACATATTATAATTGTCAAACTGCAAGACATTGCCATGCTTTGTGTGGCGAGCCGCTAAGGCACTAAAACACGCAGCACTTAGGCACTCATTGCCTGCGAGCCTCGCAGAGTGAGGCAAACAGTGGAGCCAATGAAACACGCGGTACTTAGCCAGAAAGGAGTGCCAAAGGCTCTACTGCGAGCCTCGCAAAGCGAGGCGAGACGATCACACATTGAAACGCGCGGGACTTACCTCCAAACACTTAGGAAACTCGGGATCGCCTTAGGCTGCAAGGAGTTGACGAATGCGGGACTTAGAAAAAAAAATTACGCAACGCAGGACTTAGAAAAAATAAAAATACGAGATGCAGGACTTAGAAAAATAAATACAATATAGTTCAAATACAAAGTTAACTGCCAAACCGCGCAAATTAAAAAAACACATACCACTTTCACTCAGGAATGTACGAGCCACAAAATACACTATTACAAAGGACGGGAAATGCTTGAGAACCGCTTAGCACATACACAAACAACACCATTTTACAACACTAACTTGCAACTATGCATCTAAAGTAGCGCTTTACACAAATAAACCAACAGTTTGCCCTCGCGCATGCAGGCTATTTCTAATGCACAGTTGGGACATTCATAACACTATCTCCTCAGGCCAGCAACAGTCCAACTGTACATTATATGCTGCAGGAAAATAAAAAGAGATTGTTAGCTCTTCAGGTTATTGATTGTTAGATATATTAATTAGCAAAGGTAAACTATATTAATTTATTATTCAATTAATTCATTAATTAGTATTTAAAAAAATTGAGAGAGGAGCCAAAGAACAGGCGAGGAGAAGCTTGCAATGAGCGACTACGGCGCTCTTTGCGAGCCACGCGATGAGCGCAAAAGGTCCTTATAATAGAAAAAGCTTAACATTGTGTGGCGAACAGCATTGCCATGGCTTCAAATTTTATTGCTCTGTCATTTTTGACGGGCAAGTCGCTAGTTAAGATTATAAATTGCATGGCTATTTTTTCTTCCCAGATGCATAACTTTACATTTATTTGTATTAAATTTCATCTGCCATTTAGATGCCCATTCCTCTAATTTATGCAAATCCCTTTGGAGGGAAAGTTCATCATTTTCTGATTTAATTACCTTGCACAACTTTGTGCCATCAGCAAAAATGGAGACATCACACTCCAATCCCACTTCCAAGTCATATGTTAAAAAGGAGGGGACCTAATACTGAACCGTGAGGAACCCCACTTACTACATTGGTACAATCCGAGTATGTTCCATTTACCACAACCCTATTGCTTCCTGTCTTTTAGCCAGCTCTTAATCCATAATCAAATATTTATGGCAATTCCTGTATCCCTTAGTTTGCTCAATAGTCTCCCATGTGGCACTTGCTGTGGGTAAGCTTTTTATATGATTGTGTGTATTTATTGTGTTTCTAATGTGTTTGGGGTCGCGTGTGTTGCGTCCTTGTTTTCAAATCTCGTATGTCTTTTTTGAGAATTCCGTAGGTGTTTGGTCGGGTTTTGCGTCTTTAGACTGCTGTAGCCTCGTTTTCTTTTTTTTCGGTGGCCATTTTTTCTCTCGCAAATTTTTTTCTCTCGCAAATTTTTCAGTGTCTAAACTCTTTTATTTTGAGTTAAATTGAGGTGTAACTTCAGTTTTCGAGGTCCTGGATGCCCCCTCTTCCTGTAGGTAAGCTTTTTATTTATTTGTTGTGTGTATTTATTGTATTTTTCATGTTTTGATGTGCACGGGTTGCGTCCGATTTTTGCGAGGTCGTAATTGGTCGTAACATGTCTCGTATTTTCCTTTCGTAACTACATAAATTTTGCGAGGTCCACAGTTGCTGGCAAAGGTGCTCCTTGCCAGCAACTGCGGCCCTCGCTTCGAGCCCGCAAGCGTTAGCAACAGCTCGCATGCTCACAACTATATATGTGATGTTAATTTAGGTGGTAAACACCTGTGAAATAGCATTCCTGATTACACTGTGATTTAGAAAAAAAAACAATTCTGTAGACCCCTGGGTAATTTGGAACTATTAGGAATCATCACCCGTTGAGATAACAAATCATGCTTGGTGGGTGGATCAGAAATACTAATTGACAAGTAACCCCATTGTAAGATTGCTGTAATAAAATACATTTCAATAACATTCAATTGATAATGTACGTATTAATTATACCATATTTGTATCCTTCACTCTGCCTTCGTAATTGATCAAATTCATCTGATGCCTGTAAATATTCTATATTTACATCACATATATAGTTGTGGATCTTTGCGCTGTTCATAACGTTTGTGATGTTGGTCACGCAGTTGCGTCCTGCAACTGCAAGCCTCTCGAAGCAAGACTCACCAGCGGCACAGTGCTTAGGCTGACATGAGCGCTGAAGGCACTCATTGCAGCCAGCGGCGCAGTACTTAGGCGAGCCTCGCAAAGCAGCACTGTTCAAGCGTGTAACTCTAAAAACCAAACAAAAAAAAGAAATCCTGTACAAAAAAATATAACACTCACACACATAACAGGGGGAGACACAGGAAGCCTGGGAGTAATGTTACAAGCGAATAACACCCAGATTTGGCGGTTTTCATCACTCGAAAATTGCTTAAGCGAGGAAAAAAATGGCGAAAAACGTAAAATTTCAGAAACGGCATGAAAAAGAGGCTCAGCAACGCCAGGTTCGCAGAATTAAAAAAATACACGACGCTGAAGACAGTAACACTTACACGAACAACGCCAGGCAGCCAGGAAAATAAAACCAACAGCAGTCCACGTGCGCCACACAAACATTCAACACACACACAGAGGAGAAAGACACAGGTAAGGGACTGGGGGGAGATGTTGCAAAGAGACACATGGACGCTCATTGCGAGCCACGTGATGAGCACCGAAGGCGCTCATCGCGGGGCTCCTGGCGTTTGCAATGTTGCGAGGCGAGCCATTGACGCATGCACGACTTAGACTGCAATGAGGCTGCAACTTAGGCTGCTCATTGCACTGCGAGCCTCGCAAAGAGAGGGGAGTAGGTGAAGCATGCGGGAGTTAAGCTGCAATGAGCGCCAAAGCCAAAGTTTGCGATGTTGCGAAGCGAGTCGAGCCCTTGACGCACGCACGACATAGGCTGCAATAAGCGCCGAAGGAGCCCATTGCACTGTGAGAGTCGCGAAGTGAGGTGAGCAGTTGAAGCTCACGGGACTTAGGCTGCAATGATCGCCAAAGGTACTCATTACACTGAGAGACTCGAGAAGCGAGCAGTTGAAGCACTCGCGACTAGAGATGTCCCGGACAGTTCGCCCGCGGTCTATTCGCGGCAGTTTTGGCTCTTTCGCGCTCGCAGCGGACACATGCGCTTTTCGGTCCGCCCCCTATTCTTTATCATTGAGGAAACTTTGACCCTGCACCTCACAGTCAGCAGACACATTCCAGCCAATCAGCAGCATACACTCCCTTCCAGAGCCTTCCATCTGAAGGACAGCATCCATTTTAGAATCAAGCTGCATTCGTTGTGAGAGGACAGATAGTGTAGCTGTTGGAGATTTAATAGGGAAATAGATAGCCAAGATTTAGCTTCCACTACAGACCTGAAGGACTCATCTGATATCTGCGGCAAGGACAGCAACCCAAAAAGCCTTTTTTAGGGCTAGAACATCATTTATTTTATTATTTTTTTCAGTGTAATCTAATTGCATATGCCTACCTGCCATCGTGTGTGTGTGACAGGCTAACACCTGACAGCTTATATTGTGCTTATTTTCACTACTCATACCTGGTGGTGTACCATACATTCAAAACAACCATTTTTTTCCTGTAATCTAATTTCAGTTGCCTGCCTGTGTCAGGCTCACAGCTAATATTCTGCTCTGTTTCACCAGTCATAGTTGGTGTACCATAAATTGAAAAAAACCAACCCTTTTTTCCTTTAATCTAATTTCAGTTGCCTGCCTGTGTCAGGCTCACAGCTAATATCCTGCTCTGTTTCACCAGTCATAGTTGGTGTACCATACATTAAAAAAAAACAACCCTTTTTTCCTTTAATCTAATTTCAGTTGCCTGGCTGTGTCAGGCTCACAGCTTATATTGTGCTCAGTGAAATATAACAACACTTTTTTGACTGCAATCGATTAAATATCAGTTGCCTGCCTACAGGCGTGTGTGTGAGGCCTATTGCATCTACTGTGCCAACTTTTGCCAGTGCACAGTGCCACTCATATCTGGTGTCACAGTAGCTTGCACGCATAGTACCACTAATCGGAAAAAAAATGACAGGCAGAGGCAGGCCACCCCGCAGGGGCCGCCGTGGTCGTGGTGCTGTGATTCCCTTTGGCCCTAGAATAATGCCCAGTTTTCAGAGGCCACGTACCCTGAACTTGAAAAGTTCTGAGGACATGGTTGACTGGCTAACACAGGACACCCAATCTTCTACAGCTTCCGCTCTGAACCTAGACGCACCATCCTCCTCCAGCTTAGCTTCGGGCACCTCTCCAGTTACCACTCGCCTGCCTGCCGCAACCACCAATACTAGCACCACAGCCGCTTCACTTGATCCGTCAGCAGAGTTATTTACACATCCGTTGGAAGAAATGAGTGATGCGCAAACATTAGTGCCACAGGATGTAGATAACAGGGATATGTCCCAGTCAGGCAGTATTACACACATGGACGTACAGTCTGATGATGATGATGTTGTACCCGGTGCTGCTTCCTTTGTTGAGTTGTCAGATACAAGTGAAGCGGTTGATGATGACAATGCGTCCGTGGATGTCACGTGGGTGCCCGCTATAAGAGAATAAGAACAGGAGGAAAGTTCAGATGGGGAGACAGAGAGGAGGCGGAGACGAGTTGGAAGCAGGGGGAGGTCGTCGCAAGTAGCTAGTGGCAAAGTCAGACAGCATGCATCGGCACCCGGGGTCAGCCAGACAGCACGCCAGTCAACGCATGCTGTTGCCACCACCAGAATGCCGTCATTGCAGAGCTCAGCAGTGTGGCAATTTTTTTGTGTGTCTGCCTGTGACAACAGCGATGCCATTTGCAACCTGTGCGAAAAGAAACTGAGTCGTGGGAAGTCCAACACCCACCTAGGTACAACTTCTTTGCGAAGGCACATGATGTCACATCACAAACGCCTATGGGATCAACACATGAGTACAAGCAGCACACAAAGTCAAAGCCGCCATCCTCCTCCTGGTCCAGCATCTTCAGCCACGTCAACCACTGCTGCCCTGCTTGCCTCCTCTCAACCATCCGCCACTCTGTGTCTCGCCCTGAGCAGTCCCTGCTCATCTGGCCACAGTCAGGTGTCTGTCAAGGACATGTTTGAGCGTAAGAAACCAATGTCACAAAGTCACCCCCTTGCCTGGCAACTGACAGCTGGCTTGTCTGAACTCTTAGCCCGCCAGCTTTTACCATACAAGCTGGTGGAGTCTGAGGCGTTCAAAAAATTTGTAGCTATTGGGACACCGCAGTGGAAGGTACCCGGCCGAAATTTCTTTGCACAAAAGGCAATCCCCAACCTGTACTCGATTGTGCAAAAGGAAGTAATGGCATCTCTGGCACACAGTGTTGGGGCAAGGGTCCATCTGACCACTGATACCTGGTCTGCAAAGCATGGTCAGGGCAGGTATATCACCTACACTGCGCATTGGGTAAACCTGGTGACGGCTGCCAAGCATGGAATACGTGGCTCAGCAGAGGAGTTGGTGACACCGCCACGACTTGCAGGCAGGCCTGCTGCCACCTCCTCTACTCCTCCTACTCCATCCTCTTCCATAACCTCCTCGACTGAGTCCTCTTCTGCTGCTGCTATGTCTTGCTCCACATCAACGGCACCGACCCAGCTCCACAGGTACTATTCCACATCCCGGATACAGCAGTGTCACGCCGTCTTGGGGTTGACTTCCCTGAAAGCAGAGAGTCAAACCGGACCAGCACTCCTGTCCGCCCTGAACGCACAGGTGGATCAGTGGCTGACTCCGCACCAACTGGAGATCGGCAAAGTGGTTTGTGACAACGGAAGAAATGTGTTGGCGGCATTGAATTTGGGCAAGTTGACACATGTGCCGTGCATGGCACATGTGTGTGATCTGATTGTATAACGCTTTTTGCATAAGCAACCAGGCTTACAGGACGTCCTGAAGCAGGCTAGGAAGGTGTGTGGCCATTTTAGGCGTTCCTAGACGGCCATGGCGCACTTTACAGATATCCAGCGGCGAAACAACATGCCAGTGAGGCGCTTGATTTTCGTCAGCCCGACAAGTTGGAATTCAACACTCCTAATGTTCGACCGCCTGCTCCAACAAGAAAAGGCCGTTAACGAGTATTTGTATGACCGGGGTGCTAGGACATTCTCTGCGGAGCTGGGGATTTTTTTGCCACGTTACTGGACGCTCATGCGCAATGCCTGTAGGCTTATGCGTCCATTTGAGGAGGTGACAAACCTGGTCAGTCGCTCCGAGGGCACCATCAGCGACATCATACCATTTGTTTTCTTCCTGGAGCGTGCCCTGCAAAGAGTGCTGGATCAGGCCGTAGATGAGCGTGAAGAGGAAGAGTTGTGGTCACCATCACCACCAGAAACAGCCTTATCAGCATCGCTTGCTGGACCTGCGGCAACGCTGGAAGAGGATTGTGAGGAAGAGGAGTCAGAGGAGGAATGTGGCTTTGAGGAGGAGGAGGAAGACCAACCACAACAGGCATCCCAGGGTGCTCGTTGTCACCTATCTGGTACCCGTGGTGTTGTACGTGGCTGGGGGAAGAACATACCTTCAGTGAGATCACTGAGGACAAGGAACGGGACATGACTAGCTCGGCATCCAACCTTGTGCAAATGGGGTCTTTCATGCTGTCGTGCCTGTTGAGGGACCCTCGTATAAAAAGGATGAAGGAGAGCGACCTGTACTGGGTGTCCACGCTACTAGACCCCAGGTATAAGCAGAAAGTGCCTGAAATGTTAACAAATTACCACAAGTCGGAAAGGATGTAGCACTTCCAAAATAAATTAAAAAGTATGCTTTACACAGCATTTAAGGGTGATGTCACAGCACAACTGCAATCTAACAACAGAAGAGGTGAACATAATCCTCCTCCTCCCACGACCACGCCGGCAAGGAGAGGACACTTTACAGACGTGTTGTTGATGGAGGACATGCAGAGATTTTTAAGTCCTATGCATCGCCACAGCCCTTCGGGGTCCACCCTCAGAGAACGACTCAACCGTCAGGTAACAGACTACCTTGCCTTAACTGCAGATATCGACACTATGAGGAGCGATGAACCCCTTGACTACTGGGTGTGCACGCTTGACCTTTGGCCTGAGCTATCCCAATTTGCCATAGAACTTCTGTCCTGCCCCGCTTCAAGTGTCCTGTCAGAAAGGACCTTTAGTGCAGCAGGAGGTTTTGTCACTGAGAAGAGAAGTCGCCTAGGTCAAAAAAGTCTAGATTACCTCACCTTTATTAAGATGAATGAGGGATGGATCCCGAAGGGACTGACAGTGGGCGATACATTCGATTAAAAAAGGCCTGATAGAAGAGCTGCCTTGAGCTAATAATGGTCCACACGCTGCTGTATTTTATCCCTGAATGCCAAATGACTTGCGTGACTTATCCGCCACCAACTAGGGTTCAAGACGCAATGTTTTAGGGCACTTTCTGCCTGGCAAACTAACATCAATTTTTCTGGTCGCTGCAACAATACCTAATTTTTGCATTTAAATTCTTTTATTGTCAGAAGGCGTACAGCATGTAATGAAAAATAAAGCATTTTTGAACAGTCTTGCATAACAGTTGTGCAAAAATACATATTTACAATAAAGACATTTTGTGAAAGTTAGCTGGCTAGTCCTTCTTATTTTTACTTTTTAGGTTAATCATTTTTCTTACTTTTTACTGTGATTGCAATTTAAGAGATACCTAAAACATGGTAAAACAGACAATAGTAAAGAGTATATCTGCAGGAAACACCAAAGTCCTATTAGCTTTCATACCTCCAGCGGTATTAGCTTATTATTTACAATACCTAACCTGGGCAATCACCCTTGGGATACCCTAGGGCAGGCTTCAGTAAGCGACCTCTCCTTTCCTGGGATGATTTTGCTGCCGGTTGCTTCTGATGGGTCTCCAGGGCTCTCGCACTCCGGTCCTTCCCCTAGTGTCGCTTCAACCATTAACAAATGTTTTATATTTGTAAAGCGACCCAATGATCCCCCTTGATAGAGGTTTATCTTTACAAATTTTGGAGAACCAATTTAAGACCGGTGTCCCCTGTTTCTGGGTCAGGGAGTGTGTGAAATGCCTCAGCCTACAGTAATTGTAATGTTCTGACAGCGGTAGCTCATGCTTGTCCCTCAGTTCCTCATAGGTGAGCATCTGGCCCTTTACTAACCTGTCTCCCAGTCTATCTAGTTTCCTTGACCTCCACCAGTGTTGTGATGTTGTGCTCATGTGTTTCGGGGCCTGAGGGTGGTCAAGAAATGGGGTCATTTGGGTGGATCCAGGGAACAAACCCGTGTGTTTCTTGGCCCATTTCCAGTATGATAGTGAGTGTCTGATTAGGGGGTTTGGCGAGTTTTTAAGGCTCTGAGGCAATTCTGATAGCCAAGCCACCTTGTCCCAGGTTAAGGGCCTTAAAGTGTGGTTCTCTAAATACACCCAGGCCGGTTGATGCCCTATAGAATGTGCTATTGGGAGGAAAGATAACTGAGCTGCCTTGTGGTAATATTTTAAGTTTGGACACGATAGTCTCCCCTCTGACTTATGAAGGTACATAATTTTCTTTGTGATGCGTGAGGGAGAGTGGTTCCAGATAAACTGAAATATTTTCCTTTGAATATTTTCTAATTCTTTTTATTTAATCGGGGTCGGGAGTGTTCGAAATATGTAGAGCAACCTAGGAAGGACATTCATTTTTATTGTATTTATTCTCCCTAGCCATGATAACCTATACTTTGTCCATTTACTCAGGCCATTAATTATTGTTTTATAAAGTTTGGAGTGGTTGGCTTTGTACAAGTCCTCTAGCTTAGGGGTTAGTCGGATTCCCAGGTAGTTTTTGTGGTTCTTATCCCACTTAATATTAAACTTCTCTTGGAGACCCTGCTTCTCTACTGCTGTTAAGTCAATCGCTAGTGCTTCTGTCTTCTCTAGGTTCAGTTTAAGGCCAGAAAACTGACCAAACTCCTCCATAGTTCGAATCAACTCTGGGGCCGAGTGGGTAGGGTTTGAGAGCATACACAACAGGTCGTCTGCAAATAGACAAGTTTTGAAATGGTGATGGCCTATTTTTTGGCCCTTATTGTATGAGCCAGGGGTTCTATTGCTATTGCGAATAGAAGGGGAGAAAGGGGGCACCCCTGTCTTGTTCCTCTTTCTATTTTAATTAAGGATCTCTCATCTCCCGGAATCTGTAACCTTGCCCTGGATGATTTGTATAAAGAGTGTATGAGATTTATGAAATGGCCTTTAATACCAAATTTTTCAAGCGTGGCGTATAGGTAAGTCCACTCCAGGGAATCAAATGCCTTTTCAATGTCAAAGGCCATAAGACAGGCTTGAATTTTAGAGGCTTTGGTAAGGTACAGTAGGTTCATGACTTTTCTAATGTTGTCTCCCGCTTGCCTGTGGGAGACAAAGCCTACTTGGTCATTATGTATTAACTTAGGCAAGAAGGATGACATTCTATCCGCTATTATTTTTGACAGGATCTTTGTATCACAGTTTAGTAATGATATTGGCCTGTAGTTTTTTGGTTCTAGGGCATCTCGACCCTCCTTAGGGAATAGAGCGATATCTGCCCTGTTCAGCTCTGCTGGTGTTTGCTTGCCTTCTAGAACTCTGTTAGAGTGACCAAGTGCGGGCCTAATATGTCTATACATTTTTTATAATATAAATTGGTGTACCCGTCTGGGCCTGGTGACTTACCAGGTTTGAGGTTCTGGACTGCTTTTCTCACTTCCTCTAGGGTTACTTTGGCATTTAAAGTCTCTAAGTCATTTTCTTCTATTAAGGGGAGATCACAGGAATTAAGAAATCCCCTCATTTTGTGTAGATCTATGTGTTTTGTTGCCGTATAAAGTGTATTGTAAAATTTTGTAAAAATCTTCTGGATCTTATTTGGGTTCGTTGTTTTTTCTCCCTTTGAGGTCTTAATTTGAAGTATCCTATTTTGTGTTGTTTTGGTTTGTAGTTTCCTGGCTAGTAACGGGCCAGGTTTATTGGCTTTATTGAATCCAATAGGAATAAATAGTACAACTGAACACACCACTCCTATCTGGTGGCACCTTAGATTGCACGCGCAGTGCCCCAAATTTGAAGTGGGAGGACCGACCAAGCATCTTTTTCCATCTCCCGCTTCCAAAAATCAATGCCATATACACGTCCCCTAATAGTGGTAACAGGGATTAAACCGATAGGAATAGTACTACTTAACAGTACACACCTTATAATAACGCAGACAGAGGCAACGCAGAGAGAGGAGTCTGAAGAAGAGGAGTCAGAGGAGGAAGTGGCTTTGAGGAGGTGGAAGACCAAACACAGCAGGCGTCCCAGGAGGCTTGTTTTCACCTTTCGGAGACCCTTGGTGGCTGGGTGGAGGAAGAGACCTTCAATGACATCAGTGAGGACAAGGAACGGGACATGGCTAGCTTGGTATCCAACCTTGTGCAAATGGGGAGTTTGCGGTTGTGCAAAGGGACTGTTTGCGGTTGTTTGCGGTGCATTAAATGGGGAGATTGGTCTGTTACTGTGAAGCGGGTGTAACCCTTACACTACCTGATCGATACAACATCATACCTGATGTTTTAAAGCATGTTATTCCAAACAATTTAGGAATGTTAGGTGATTTATGCCCTTTATGGCTTAAAACCAGACTCTGCATCAACTGTAATTTTCCGTGGGAGTTTTGCCATGGATCCCCCTCCGGCATGCCACAGTCCAGGTGTAAGTCCCCTTGAAACAACTTTCCCATCACTATTGTGGCCAGAAAGAGTCCCTGTGGGTTTTGAAATTTGCCTGCCCATTGAAGTCTATAATGGTTTGCCCGGTTTGCCCGTTCGCGAACATTTGATGAAATTCGCGTCCACGGATTGCGAACCGAAAATTTTATGTTTGCGACATCTCTACTCGCAATTTAGGTTGCAATGAGCGCCAAAGTCGCTGTCATGATTTAATTGTTTAAGGACTCATATTGCCAGTAATTTATGAATATGGCCAAGGGAGCATGACATTGTTGCATTGGGATTATATGTTATTGTGTGTGTTGCCTGTACATGATTTTTATGTATCCTAGTTATAATATATTATAAGAGGGAAAACGTTATATAGAACATATGTGGAATTGGTAAAAATGCTCTGCATAGAAGTTAGCTGCAGATCATTGCACACGCACACCTACAGACCTTGGGTCAAGACAGATGTATGTACTTCAAGTAGTCCTAAGCAAACACTTGAGATTAACATAAAGGGTTTTTCACTAGCCAGCTATGGATATCTGGTTAATTTGATCTCAAGAGCTTTGATAGCCCACGGTTGCAAGCCAGATGGGCTGACATCACACATACACAAATGTACACAAGGGTATGGTATTGGAGAGTATAAATATGTTGTTGTGATCATTCAATAAAGGATGAGAGATAGTTTTCACATATACAAGGTGTGAGACTATGTGTCGTATCCTGACTTGGAGAGTAGTCTTGCCATGGGCCACTAAGTAATCTTGATCCAGTATTCTCTGCCAGCACCTTTTGGGCCTTACCCTCTTCAGAAGCCATCTTGTGTGCCACAGAGAACAGGAACTACACGATTCTGCTGTGGTAGGTTCAAACTAGGTTCATATCAAGCCCCCTTGAAGAAGCAAATTGTGACATTGGCTGGCAGTGGTGGGATCTCTGTAGAAAACACAGAAGGATGGCAGCTTATGAAGAGTTATCTGCAGCAGAGGAGGAGGCAGTGTCCAGATGGTACCAAAGATGGATGGAGATATTGCCTGCCGGTTCAACCAAGGATCAGCAGAGGGAACTCCGGATACAGATCACACAGGAGGTACAGGAGAAGTGGAGAAGGGTAAGCAATGGCCCTGTCTCAGCTCCTGTGGAGGGGAAATGCTTATCCCCAGTAGAGACAGAGAATGTTCTGGTGACTGGAAAGGACTGTAGAGGAATGGGCCTTCTAAATAAATGGATGGCGTTCCTGGGACTATGGCCAGGTCACAAGCTAATGGAATGGCTGGAAGAATTAGTATGTGAGGTCGCCCTGGAAGAGCAATATGCTTATTGGGTAGGACCTGTTGGGATACCTCATCATTTTTCATTGGAGCTGGAAGAGGCACTTTGGGACATAGTACATGGGGATCCAGACTGTGGCTTGGGGACTGAGAAAAGACAGCTGTGTCTGTTTGCCAAACGCTGTCACATGCTGGGACTGGAGACAGGCTCTCAGACAGCTAACCTACTTCGTCCTTTGATCCAGCAGGAGCTACAGCTGGAGGTGGATTATATAGACTTGCTGGATGAAGCATCCCTGGATGGTTGTTGGCCACCCAGCTGGTAGGGCTCATGCCTGTCAGGCATGGATCAGAAACACCTAACAGGTACTACAGGGATCCAGCTAAATGTTACCAAGGCTGGGTCAGAAAATAAAGGTATGGACTTTGGGGAGAATTTTGATATCAGGGATTCTCAAATTAACAAGGATGCCTTCATCCATGGGGTTGACTGGGAAGAGGAAGAACTGGTCCCTATCTTTAGGGGGCTGAGTCTCACCCAGTTAGAGGCATGGGGACAGGGCAAATCCACAGCAGTGCCAGGCCCAGGGGAAAAAGTGGGGAAAAGCTACCCTGCTCCTATAGTAAGAGAAGAACCAAATGAGCACTTGGCCCTACCAATTGACTGTGAAAATAGTGGAGAGGTTCCTTGGATGACCATTGTCCAGGAGCCAGCCACATACCCTGGAGCAGAAACAGAAAGTAGCCCTGCTCTTCAGCCTGATCAAGAGGCAGTAGCAGCTGCTTCTCAAGGGCTGCCTGTAACTACACACCAGGCAGTCTCAGAAGGAGAGAGTCAGGAGATTCCACCTGAGGATCCAGAGACCAAAGAGGCAGAGGGTACCCCAGATTTTGGTTTGTCTCCTGGTTTCCCTACATTGACTTCCCTGCAGCTGCCCAAAGACACTGGTGGTGTACCTGTAACCCTGGAAAGAAGGGGCCACTGGCCAGGCTTGTTGGGAGAGAGGTTGGCTACAGAAGCACAACGGCTTGTGTCAGAACGGCCCATTAATCCACCAGAGAATGTCACTAGCCCATGTTGCAACTCCAGCATCCCAGTTTATTCAGGAGAAAGCTCAGGCCTGACAAAGGGAAACTCGTACTCTTCAATTTTACCCACGGGCCTGAGTACTGATCCAGAATCAGCAGGACAGGAGGTCTAAGTAGCCTGGAAGGAGAGGGCTTTGCTGGGTAAGGATCCTCCCAAGTTTATGCTGGACTTACTAGCTGGGATGTACAGTTTCACCTGGACTACATTGAATGGTCCTCCATGGCAGTTGTCTTATAGTCCTCCCTATGGGCTTGGGAAGGTCACTAGGCCACTGGGAATGAGTGAGTATTCGCCCTGGACAGGGGGAGGCAAGGTACCCAGAGAGCCACTGACGCTATCACATGGATTGACTTCCACATCAAGAGGATCGGTAACCACCTGTATAGATGGGGAGTTATCCGACAGGATAAAATTCCAATGCTATACAAGAAAGGAAAGGGGGAGAAATTGTCATGATTTAATTGTTTAAGGACTCATATTGCCAGTAATTTATGAATATGGCCAAGGGAGCATGACTTTGTTGCACTGGGATTATGTGTTATTGTGTGATTAGATGTTGCCTGTACATGATTTTTATGTATCCTAGTTATAATATATTATAAGAGGGAAAATGTTATATAGAACATATGTGGAATTGGTAAAAATGCTCTGCATAGAAGTTAGCTGCAGATCATTGCACACGCACACCTACAGACCTTGGGTCAAGACAGATGTATGTACTTCAAGTAGTCCTAAGCAAACACTTGAGATTAACATAAAGGGTTTTTCACTAGCCAGCTATGGATATCTGGTTAATTTGATCTCAAGAGGTTTGATAGCCCACGGTTGCAAGCCAGATGGGCTGACATCACACATATACAAATGTTCACAAGGGTGTGGTATTGGAGAGTATAAATATGTTGTTTTGATCATTCAATAAAGGTTGAGAGATAGTTTTCACATATACAAGGTGTGAGACTATGTGTTGTATCCTGACTTAAAGAGTGGTCTTGCCATGGACCACTAAGTAACCTTGATCCAGTATTCTCTGCCAGTACCTTTTGGGCCTTACCCTCTTCAGAAGCCATCTTTTGTGCCACAGAGAAAAGGAACTATTCTGCTGGGGTAGGTTTGAACTAGGTTCATATCAAGCCCCCTTGAAGAAGCAGATTGTGACAGGCGCTCATTGCATTGCGAGCCTCGCAAAGCGAGCAATTAAAGCACACGGAACTTAGGCTGCAATGAGCGCCGAAGGCACTTATTGCACTGCAAGCCTCGAGGGACATACGCTGCAATGAGTGCCAAAGGCTCTCATTGCGAGCCACGCGATGAGCACCGAAGTTTTCGAGGTTGCGAAGCAAGGCGAGCCCTTGACGCAAGCACAACTAAGGCTACAATGAGCGCCAAAGGTGCCCATTGCACTCAGAGCCTCGCAAAGCGAGGCGAGCAGTTGAAGCACGCGTAACTTAGGCTGGCACTTATTGCACTGCGAGCCTCGCAGTGCAAGGTGAGCAGTTGAAGCATGCAGGACTTAGGCTGCAATCAGCGCCAAAGGTGCTCATTGTACTGCGAGCAGTTGAAGCACGCGGGACTTAAGGTGCAATGAGGGCCAAAGGCGCTCATTGCGAGCAATGCAATGAGCGCCGATGGGGCTCAGCACGGGGCTCGCAAGGAGCACCGAATGTGCTCAGAGGAGCAAAAGCCTCACATTGTGTGGCAAACAGCGTTGACAGCCATAACATTTTATTCCCGTCATTTTTGACGGCAAGTTCCTAGTAGAAAAAAGATTTTCTGTCCATTAAGTTCAACCTTTTAAGATTTCCTCTGATCTGCAATATGCGGATTAGTTGTTAATTACTTGAATCCAGAGAAAGGCAAACAGAAAAAACCCAGTCGTTACAAAGGGGGAAAAAAATGAATTCCTTCCTGACCCCCGATACTGGCGATTGGATTATTCCCTGGATCACTACGATCTCTATAATTATCCAGGATAACCCTGAATACCCTTTTTGATTAGAAATTAATCCAGCCCCTTTTAAAGTTACAGGGCCTTGCAAAAGTATTCACCCCCTTGGCATTTTTCGTGTTTTATTGCCTCACAACCTGGAATTAACATGGATTATTTGAGGATTTGCATCATTTAACTTACAGAACATGCGCACAACTTTGATGATTTTTTTGTATTATTGTGAAGCAAACAACAAATAAGACAAAATAACAGAAGAGGTCAATGTGCATAACTATTCACCCCCTAAAGTCAATACTTTGTAGAGCCACCTTTTGCGGCAATCACAGCTTCAAGTCGCTTTGGATAAGCCTCTATGAGCTTGCCATATCTTACCACTGGGATTTTTGCCCATTCATCCTTGCAAAGCTGCTCCAGCTCCTTCAAGTTGGATGGTTTGCGCTTGTGAACAGCAATCTTCAAATCTGACCACAGATTTTCTATTGAATTAAGTTCTGGGCTTTGTCTAGGCCATTCCAACACATTTACATGTTTCCCCTTGAACCACTCAAGTTTTGGGTTAGCAGTGTGTTTGGGCCCATTGTCCTGCAGGAAGGTGAACCTCCATCCTAGCCTCAAATCACGCACAGAGTAGAACAGTTTTTTCCTCAAGAATATCCCTGTATTTAGCACCATCCATCTTTCCCTGAACTTTCCCTGATGTGTTGGGTTGGGTTTGCGCCAGACATAGCGTTTTCTTTGATGGCCAAAAAGCTCAATTTAAGTCTCATCAGACCAGAGCACCTTCCTCCATACACAGTGGGAGTCTCACAGATGCCTTTTCACAAACTCAAAATGTGCCATTTTGTTTTTTGCTGAAAGTAATGGCCCAACTCTATGGAGCGGACGGCTTATTGTCGTCCTATTTACAGATACTCCAGTCTCTGCTGTGGAACTCTGCAGCTCCTCCAGGGTTACCTTAGGTCTCTGTGCTGCCTCTCTTGATTAATGCCCTCCTTGCCCGGTCTGAGTTTTGGTGGGCGGCTGTCTCTTGGCAGGTTTGCTGTTGTGCCATGCTCTTTCCATTTGGTTATAGTTACATAGTAATTAAGGTTGAAAAAAGACTTTCAGTCCATCAAATTCAACCTGTTAAGATCTCCTCTGATCTGCAATATGCGGAATAGTTATTAATGAAATTATTGATTAAATAATTATTAATAGTATAGTATTGGAGGATGAATAAAGAGTTAGTCCATCAAGTTCAACCTCTATTGATCTTTTTAATGTGGACTATTTATTATTATTTGTTAATTGTTATTTGATCCAGAGGAAGGCAAACAGAAAAAAAAAAACATTGAAACTTTGCCAATTGTCTCATAAGGGGGAAAAAAAGCAAAATTCCTTCCTGACCCCAGAAACTGGTGATCAAATTTCTCCCTGGATCAATATTCCTTTGCTAGTTATCTAGGATAGCCTTGAATGCCCTCTTTATTCAAAAATATATCTAACCCCTTTTTGAAGTTGTCTATCGAATTTGCTGTTACCACCTCCTTTGTAGAAAATTCCACAGTTTAACCACCCTGTGAAGAACCCTTTTCTTTGTTTAAGGTGAAATCTTTTTTCCTCTAACCTCAAAGGATTTCCTCTTGTCAGTTGAAAATCTCTTGCTACAAAAAGTTCACTTGACAAAGCCTTATATTGACCCTGGATGTATTTATATAACGTAATCATATCTCCTCTTAGACGCCTTTTTTCTAGCGAAAATAAGTTTAATTTTGCTAGTCTTTCTTCATAACTTAGCCCCTCCATTCCCCTTATTAGTTTTGTAGCCCTTCTCTGTACTTTTTCCAGCTCTAAAATGTCTTTGTATTCCATATTCCAAATGAGGAGATTTGTATAGTGGCAGAATTATATCTTCTTCCCTGGCTTCTATACCCTTCCTAATACATGCTAATATTTTATTTGCCTTTGCAGCCGCTGCTTGGCTTTGAGCGCTGTTACCTAGGTGGTTGTCCACTAGTACTCCCAAATCCCTTTCAATATCTGATACCCCTAGATTTGCTCCATTAAGATTATAGATTGCTTGGCAATTGTTCCTTCCCAAATGCATAACCTTACATTTATTTGTATTAAATCTCATCTGCCATTTAGCCGCCCATTTCTCTAATTGATGCAAATCCTTTTGTAGGGAAAGTACATCATTATCTGATTTTATTACCTTGCATAACTTGGTGTCATCAGCAAAAATGGAGACACTACATTCGAGTCCTACTTCAATGTCATTAATAAATATGTTAAAAAGGAGAGGACCTAATACTGAACCTTGAGGAACCCCACTTATCACATTAGACCAATCGGAGTATGTTCCATTCACAACAACCCTTTGCTTCCTGTCTTTTAGCCAGCACTCGATCCATGAGCAGATATTTACTGCAATTCCTGTATCCCTTAGTTTGCTCACTAGTCTTCCATGTGGCACTGTATCAAATGCCTTTGAAAAATCTAAAAAGACTACATCCAGTGAGTTACCCTGATCCAAGTTCCTATTAATCTCCTCATAAAAACTAATTAGATTGTTCTGACACGACCTATCCTTCATATAAATCAGTGCTGACTGCTACCTATGATCCTGTTCAAATAGACATATTTTTGTATTTTGTCCCTTATTAACCCTTCTAAAAGCTTCCCAACTACAGAAGTGAGGCTCACAGATATATAATTCCACCGGATTTGCTCTAGATCCCTTCTTAAATATAGGTATCACCTCTGCTTTTCTCCAATCATCTGGTAGAGACCCTGTAGTGAGTGAGTCTTGAAGAGTTAGATATAATGGTTTGGCTATTACAGAACCCAGCTCCCTCAGTACTCTTGGATGCATTCCATCAGGACCTGGGGCTTTATTAACATTTATTTTCTCCAACCTCTTTTGTATTACTTCCGTCTTTAACCAATTATTTAGTAAAGGTAGTGTAGCCCCATTATGTTGCAGTGTCCCAACCACTGGTACCTCCCTTGTGTATACCGAAGAAAATAACCTATTTAGCTCATCTGCCTTTTCCTGGTCACTAATTATCAGATGGCCTGTGCCACATTGTAATGGTCCTATCGATTCCTTCCTGGCCTTCTTCCCATTAATATATAAAAAAAATATTTTAGGGTTAGTCTTACTTTCCATTGCAACTGACTTCTCATTTTCTATTTTAGCAGTCTAATAGCCCTTTTGCAAGACTTGTTGATTTCCTTATAGTCACATAAAGCTGACTCTGTTCCCTCCTTCTTGTATAATTTAAATGCATGTTTCTTTTTCCTCATCATGATTTTTAAGTCATTGTTAAGCCACATGGGATGTGATTTACTCCTATTCATTTTATTTCCACATGGTACATGCTGATGAATATGTTTATTTAGTAAGGATTTGAATGTTGTCCATTTATTTTCAGTATTCTTCCCTGTAAGTTCTTTGTCCCAGTCTATATGTTGTATTGCTGCCCGTAGCCCATTAAAGTTAGCCCGAGTTTTTGTTGGCCCCTTACAACTCTGTTTTTTGTATTCAATCTCAAATGAGACTGTGTTGTGATCACTGTTCCCCAACGGTTCCTCTATTTTTACATTTGATATTATATCAATATTTCTTGTGATGACTAAATCCAAGATGGCCCCATTTCTAGTAGGTTCTTGTATTACCTGGGCCAGATAATGATCCCTGAGTGTACTCAAAAACCTGCTCCCCTTAGCTGAGCTGCTGGTCTCATTTATCCAGTTTATTTCAGGGTAATTAAAGTCTCCCATTATTAGAACTTGCCCATGCTTAGCTGCATGGTTATGATAGATTTGGATATTTTTTTTATAACATAACCCTGACTTGTACTTCTCAACAACATTGTCCCTTATTTGTTTGAAGAGTTCCTTGGTCTTCATGGCAGTGTTTGGTTAGTGGTGCCTCTTGCTTAGGTGTTGCAGCCTCTGGGGCCTTTCACTAATAATTTCATAATTTCACTAATTATGTGACTTCTGAAGGTAATTGGTCGCACCAGAGCTTTTTATGGGCTTCATAACAAAGGGGGTGAATACATACGCACATGCCAATTTTCTGTTTTCTATTACTAAAAAATAGTTTTATGTATATATTTTTCTCATTTCACTTCACCAACTTAGACTATTGTGTTCTGATCCATCACATACAATTCAGATTAACAAAACTTTGGCTGTAATGTAACAAAATAGGTAAAAAGTCAAGGGGGGGTGAATACTTTTACAAGGCACTGTATCTATTGAATCCACTGTCACCACCTCCTTTGGTAGATAATTTTACAGATTAACCACCCTTACTGTGAAGAACCCTTTTCTTTCTTTAAGGTGGCATTCTTTTTACTTCTAACCTCAAAGGATGTCCTTGTGTCAGTTGGAAATCTCTTGACACAAAAAGCTCACTTGACAAATCTTTATACTGACCCTGGATGTATTTATATACAGTAATCATATCTCCTCCTAGATGCCTTTTTTCTATAGAAAATAAGATTAATTTGGCTAGTCTCTCTTCATAACCTAGCCCATCCATCCCCCTAATTAGTTTTGTTGTCCTTCTCTGAACTTTTTCCAGTTCTAAAATGTCCTTTTTATGAAGTGGTGCCCAAAATTGTACTCCATATTCCAAATAAGGGCATACAAGGGATTTGTATAGTGGCAGAATTATATTTGCTTCTATACCCTTTTTAATACATGCTCATTTTTTTATTTGCTTTTGCAGCTAATGCTTGGCATTGAGCAATGTTACCTAGGTAGTTTCCACAAGTACTCCCAAATCCCTTTCAATATCTAATACCCCTATATTTGCTCCATTAAGATTATACATTGCATGGCTATTTTTCCTTCTCAGATGCATAACTTTACATTTATTCATATTAAATCTCATCTGCCACTTAGATGCCCTTTCCTCTATTTTACATAAAGTACATACCGTATTTTTCGCCGTATAAGACGCACTTTTTCTTCCCCAAAACTGGGGGAGGAAAGTTGGTGCGTCTTATACGGCGAATATACCTTTTCAAACTGCCTCTGTCCTCTTGATTTCACCCCAGCGCTTCCTACCAGCATCGCGTCGGCCGGTGCGTCCTAGTGACGTCACACACGCAACGCTGCAGTACACGTGGAGTGCTGGTAGGAAGCGCTGGGGTGAGATCAAGATGGCAGAGATCAGAAGAAAGGTGAGGATCAGGGGGGTCAGGGAGGATCAGGGAGGGTCAAGGGCTCCCAAATGCTGCAGTATATGGATATGTATGTGTGTATGTGTGCATGTATGTGTGTGTATATATGTATGTATGTGTATGTATATTTATGTGTGTATGTATATGTATGTATGTGTATCTATAAAGGTGAGGATCAGGGGGGTCAGGGAGGATCAGGACGGTCAGGGAGGACCAGGAGGGTCAGGGAGGATCAGGAGGGTCAGGGAGGGTCAATGGCTCCCAAATGCTGCAGTATATGGATATGTATGTGTATGTGTGTGTGTGTGTATGTATGTGTGTGTGTGTATGTATGTGTGTGTGTGTATGTATGTGTGTGTATGTATGTGTGTGTATATATGTATGTGTGTGTATGTATGTGTATATATATATATATATATATATATATATATATATATATATATATATTTGTGTGTAATGTAGGTGTGTATCTGTGTGTAAAGTGTATTTGTGTTTGATTCAGATTTTTTTTTTCTTGTTTTCCTCCTCTAAAAACTAGGTGCGTCTTATCTGCCGGTGCGTCTTATAGGGCGAAAAATACGGTAATTATCTGATTGAATTACCTTGCACAACTTAGTGTCATCTTAGTGTCTGTGAGTGAGCTGGAACGCAAATTTAACTCCATCTAGACAATTTTCGCCACCCAAAAATCGCATAACCGAGGAAAAAAATGACAACGAGGGTACACGACCCCGGACTGCGCAAAACACTGCAAAATGCGTGGCACTTTACACATCACACTTGACCGCCAAAATACACTATTACAAAAGCCGAAAAATGCTCATGAGACACGTACTACATTAATAACATTACGAATATACAATACTGCTTTACACAATAAACCAATGGCTTTACCTCACGCACGCAGCCTATTTAGAATGCACACTTGAAACATTCAATACACTTTATAAGCAGGGAACTAACACTCACAAGGTATATTCTATGCAGACGCAAAATACAAACAGATTTTTAGCTCTTCAGCCTTTTGCTTGCTGCATATATCAATTATAAATAAAGTATATTAATTTATTTAATAAATCATTAAGTGAAAAAAATAATTAATTATTAAATTAGCTACATATACATATCTCTCTGAGGACCAAAGTACACGACAAAAGACGCTCGCAATGAGCACCGAAGGCGCTCATTGTGAGGCATGCGATGAGCGCAGAAGGCGCTTAGCACAAGCCTCACAATAAGCGCCGAAGGTCCTCACAGTAGAAAACGCTTTCAATTATGTCTCAAACAGCATTCCCGTGGCTTTAAATTTTATTGCCCCCTCATTTTTGACGGGCAAATCGCTAGTTAATAATATTGTTAAAAAGGAGAGGACCTAATACTGAACCTTGAGGAACCCCACTTATCACATTAGACCAATCTGAGTATGTTCCATTCACCACAACCCTTTGCTTCCTGTCTTTTAGCCAGCTCTCAATCCATGAGCAGATATGTACTGCAATTTCTGTATCCTTTAGTTTGCACAATAATCTTCCATGTGGCAAAAAGCCTTTGCAAAATCCAAAAAAACTATATCAACTGAGTTGCCTTGATCTAGGTTCCTACAGACCTCCTAATAAAAACTAAATTAGATTGGTTTGACATGACCTATCCCTCATAAATCCATGTTGACTCCTCCCTGTTCAAATAGACATATTCTTGTATATTATCCCTTATTAACCCTTCTAAAAGCTTTCCCACTACAGAAGTGAGGACAAACAAAATATACTCTAATTGGTCTTTTGAAGAATCTCTTTACACAATCTGACTTTGGTAAATCCAAATGACCAGAGTAAAGATATCTTTAAATGTCTTTTGGGGTATCCTGAGGAGTAGAGATGGTAAAATATGGCTTTAGAGAATATTGCCCATCGGATAAAGAGGTTATTAGATGAGAAAGATGAGCCCTTAAAGGGTCACGGAAGGTTCCCTGTTTCTAAAATTAAAATGATTTACCTCTAGATAAACTAGATAATCACAATCTGTTTCTTAACACCACTTTTTTGAAATGCTGCTGAAAGACAACCTGTTATTGGTTAGTCCATCTAGTACTACAAAGACACTGTGTGTATGAGCTACAGGGAGTGGATCTTTGTTAGGACTATTTGTAAGTTTTCAGTGAGTAAAAACAGAGCTTTTAAGCACTTGTTAATAAAATTATGTGTAGATGCAAATACACACTTAAGTAGTTTATTTTCATATTAAAAACAGGGAACCTTCCATATCTTTTAACCACTCAAATGCCAGTCAGATTAGCACTATCCTCTCCGTCTAAAGCTCTCAGTTCACTATTCCTTCTATTCATGTTAACAACATGAATTTTTTGAGGAAAATATGTATTAAATTCAACATCAAACAAAATAATAGACATTCACATACACAATTCTGTTAATACATTTATATTGTAATTATTCATTGTAAAAAGCTTAGCGGAGTAAAGGTACAATTGCATATTGATTACAGAACGGAACCCAATTTCTTCATTATCCTTTGGCGACAGGAACTACAAATTGCTCTTCATCTCTTTTCTAGTTTTTTGAACTTTGCTTCTGCAAGAGAAAATATGAAAATATTATCTTTATGCCGACTAGACAGAGAGATAATGAATTAATGACATATCTAATGCAATAATCCAACTGATACAGTTAAAGGACAATTCAAAGTATAGTTTTGTAAGTACATATTGCATAAATATATATATTTGTTTTAAAGTATATAAAAATATGAAAGTAGAAAGACATTATTATAACACTGCCTCTTGAGGAAGGTCAATAGGCTCAGCAGCTGTGTTCCCGCCCTAGCAACTTTTTCAAGAGTTTAAAACAATGGGTGGGGCAAAAAGCTCCAACTACCTTGCCCGCTACACATCTTAAAAGTAATCTTTTTAATTGATTTAATAATCTCCTACAATCATATCTGACAAGTAATACCCAACATTGTTTCTTAGGCAAAATTTAGGATTTTCTATCCCACACTGAAAACATATGTAGCAGACATTCACTCAACTACTGTACTTACCTAATTTCTTTGAATAAGCATCCAGCTTATAAGCTGCATTTTCCAGAGAAGATACTTGTTCTTCAATTTGATTTATTTGTTCCAGATAGGGCTGCAGGCTGGCATCTGAATGCAGAAACAGAGGGATTATATATCATGGCAATCAATAAAATATAAATCCAAGCATCTCCAATGGCATGGTTTGGTGAATTCCTCTACAGTATAAAGGAGTGAAAACTGTTTCACAGCTTGCCCATTTTATTTTGACTGCTCTTCATGATCAATAAGTTCAATGTCCCTCTAAGATGTTTTTAAAACAGAAAAGTGTATTGCAAAGTTGTTTATCTTTTTTTAGAATACATAGTATAATGTAAAGTGTTGGAGATTTAAAGTGTACCCTTAATGCCCCTTGCAATGTTATAAAATGGAAAATAATAGAGGGTTTAGAGTACAGATATAAAGAAAATGTATTAGAAAAATGTAAATCTTACTCACATTTTTTGTTCAGGTCCTTGAGGTTGCGGCTGATGTTTCCAGCGATGTCTTTCATTTCCATATACTTCAAACAAGTTAATTTATTTATATTTTCCAAGAGTTTGTAATCTTCACTGGTGGCTAAAACAAGTGGTTAGAAAAGCTGAAAAAGTGCAACTTCTTCCATTACAGCAAAAACAGGTTGAGTATATAAACACAAGTTACATGCCCAAGATAAACTACCGCCACAGTGCCAGGGTTGTGGATGTATGTAAGTAAACACACTTCTGCTATAATAGATACTATTATATTAGAAGCATTTAACATATGATTTTATGCTAAACAATTGAGAAAGCCTGGAAGTTACACTTTTGGCTATTTTCTAAAGCACTATTGGAACTTTTTATGCTTATGTTTTTATATTGTTTTATGACTGCTAGTTTGGATTTCATTATGAGTCTTTGCAGACCCTAAATTACAGAACTTTGTTATATACATGATATTTAGCTAATATCTGCAAGATATTAGGTGGTGTTTTATCAGAGTAGTTGACAGCCTAGCTATATATTACAGTGTCTTATTGGCGGCTTACTTATCCCGATAGAGACTGTGATAAGCAAGGGAGTAAATCAGTTCCCAAAAGGTACCATAACCTCTGAGTTAAACACACAAACTCTTCAGAGAACTATTTATTAAAGTACTGGCTATATCTGTGGATAATACATTTGGATGTATGAGTACAACATATACAAATGCAAGATGTGGAATCTTATCAGCTGGATATATTTGTGCGGTGAAATACTGTATATACTCGAGTATAAGCCGACCCGAGTATAAGCCGAGGCACCGATTGTACCACAAAATACTGGGTAAAATGAGTGACTCGAGTATAAGCCGAGGGTGGGAAATGTGCTGCCCCCTGTGCCCCCCCCTCTCTCCCGTGTCTCTTCCCCCCTCTCCCTTCCCTGTGTCTCTCCCCCCCCTCTCCCTTCCCTGTGTCTCTTCCCCCCTTCTCCCTTCCCTGTGTCTCTTCCCCCCTTCTCCCTTCCCTGTGTCTCTTCCCCCCCTCCTCCTCAACCTCCCTCCTCCTCAACCTCCCTCCTCAATCACCTCCTCATCCTCAACCCCCTCCTCATCCTCAACCCCCTCCTCATCCTCAACCCCCTCCTCATCCTCAACCCCCTCCTCATCCTCAACCCCCCATCCTCACTCCTCATCCTCCTTCCTCATCCTCAACCTCCCTGCTCCTCAACCCCAACAACCCCTGCTCAACCTCCCTCCTCCTCAACCCCGACCCCCCCCTTCTCAACCTCCCTCCTCCTCAACTCCATCCCCCCTTCTCAACCTCTCTCCTCATTCTCATTCTCAGCCTCAACCTCCCCCCTCACCCTCAACCCCCTCCTCAACCTCAACCCCCCCATCCTCATCCTCAACCCCTCCTCAACCTCAACCTCCCCTCCTCATTCTAAACCCCCCCTCCTCATTCTAAACCCCCCCCTCCTCATTCTAAACCCCCCCTCCTCATTCTAAACCCCCCCCTCCTCATTCTAAACCCCCCCTCCTCATTCTAAACCCCCCCTCCTCATTCTAAACCCCCCCTCCTCATTCTAAACCCCCCCTCCACATTCTAAACCCCCCCTCCACATTCTAAACCCCCCTCCACATTCTAAACCCCCCTCCACATTCTAAACCCTCCCTCCTCATTCTAAACCCTCCCTCCTCATTCTAAACCCTCCCTCCTCATTCTAAACCCTCCCTCCTCATTCTAAACCCTCCCTCCTCATTCTAACCCTCCTTCCTCATCCTAACCCCCCCTCCTCATTCTAAACTGTAAAAGTTCTTTAACCAACAATAAAACTGGAATGTTTATAAATACTTCAGAAAAAACAAATGCCAAATAATAAAGTTTTAAGTGTTACTAACTCCCTAGATCTCAATAAAGCCTGATAGCCATTTCACTACTGTTATAAGCAGCTTTCTCAAAGGCACAGTCATAGACAGCCATAGACTGTGCCTTTGAAAAAGCTGCTTATAACAGCAATGAAACAGGCATCAGGCTTTATTGAGATATATGGATTAAGTAACACTTAGAACTTTATTATTTGACCGAGTGTATGTCCTAGCACTGTGATGTTCCTGCAAGGGCAGCCCAGGGAAATGTATTTCTTAGAGAGGTCTGTTACAGCCTGCAATGTTCTAGGACAGATACAACTTGTATGGTCAAGTAGACAACTATTTACTTCTATGCCAAGGATCACTATTTTTGCTTTAAGTGTTTTTAAACATAGAGCCAGAGTACAACCTTATTTAGGCTATATGGTGATTTAAACAACATTTTAAACAAAAGTGTCAGAAGTAAAAGTAGTAAAGGAATTATTATTATTATAGTTCATTTATAATGCGGCGACATATTCTGTAGCGCTGTACATAAGTTAAGTTCAGACAAAGATAAATACAAATTAAACATGTAGCAAAGCAAGAAGGGCCTTGTCTTTGAGCTAGGAATCCAATACTCATGGTGCATTCCCGAAGTACTTAGGATAGAAACTCGCAGACTTACAATCTAAGGTATAGTGAGTGGTAAAAGAGGGAGAAGAGGTGATAAGCGTGTTAGGGTGGAAGGTGATACGCTTCTTTAAAGAGATGAGTTTTAAGTGAGGTTTTACATGTTTTGAGGCAAGAGGATAATCTGGTGGACCGAGGCAAGGAGTTCCAGAGAATTGGGGCAGCACGAGAAAAGTCCTGGAGGCGGGAGGGAGAGGAGGTGACAAGAGGTGTAGAAAGAAGAAGGTCATTAGCAGAACGAAGAGGGAGGGTGGGGGAGTATTTGGAGATGAGACCAGAGATATATGGTGGAGCGTAATTGTTGAGGACTTTGTAAGTTAGGGTCATGATTTTAAATTTTATTCTTGAGGCTAAGGGAAGCCAGTGGAGTGATTGACAGAGAGGTGATGTCGACACTGAACGTTGTGTATGGAAGATGAGTCTAGCAGAGGCATTCATAATGCATTGAAGTGGAGATAGTCGAGTGGTGGGTAGGCCAACAAGAAGCGAGTTGCAGCAGTCTAGTCTAGAGATGATGAGAGAGTGTACTAGGATTTTAGTTGTGTCTTGTGTAAGATAGTGACGAATTCTGGAGATGTTTTTTTAGATGGAAAAGACAAGATTTATTTAGTGGAATAGAAAGATCTCCTTCATGTGTATGGCCAGAAGTGGTGTAACTGTGATAGCAGTGGAGGAATATAAATATTCCCCTCATATTTATGGCAAGAAGTGAAGTGACCGTGGTAGCAATGGAGGAATAGAAACACCCCCCCCCCACCCCAATGCTTATGGCTAGAAGTGAAACTATTGTGGTAGCTATTTGTTGTGTTCCCTATTCAGCCTATTATTGGTAGAAGTACTTTTGAACTTCTGTGTGTGTTTTTAGTTCAGCATTGCTTTTTCTGAAATGTCAATAAAGATTCCAGTTTTATTGTTTGTTGAATAGTTAAAGTGGTGATAGGCATCTGAAACAATATTTTGTTTAGAAGGTAACAAATGTGAGTGAACATCTGTATACTTTTATCACATAAATTATTTTATAATCAGCACTAGCAAGTGACGTGCGATCTCTCTCCCCCATCCCTACTTTTTGTCTTCCATTACATCAATGATAAAGTTGGCAACTATTTTAATATAAGCAAAAACAGAGGTGCTTGATATGAAAAAGAACAATACTGAAGTAGGCTTGTTCTATAGGTATAGTACCCTACTCAGAGAGCAACCTCTTTTAGCTCACTTGTGCCCTTCACAGGAAAAAATATCCTGTAGTATATCAGTCTGATCTCACTCAAATGAGTGATCCAGGCACAAAATACGAGGCAATTTTACCCAGGGCCTGATTTCTTATTAGGCCAACTAGGCAGATGTCTAGGGGTGTTTCTCTGTGAAGGGCCCCTCATTTCACTCTTGAAAATGTTCCTTGACAGAAAGAAGGAAATACTGCAGTTCACATACTCGCCACTAGGGGACACCTGGCTCTAGAGAGTTACAAGAGGGTGGACGCTGCTGTATACTGGAGTGAAATGATGGCTACTTATGGATATATACTATATATGTATATTGAAAGCTTAGTTTGTGTGTGTGGAGGATCCTCACCAATTGGCACATATGGGTCAGCTAAGAAAGTTTGCCCAGCGGTGCCGGAGATGTAAATCCGTCCCTGATTCTACCCCTCGTTAGTAAGGTGTAGCTGAACTCCCTAAGGCACAGTGAGCAAGGAGTCCATGTCTGGAGCCCCCCCTACCCCATCAACCTTAGGTAGACTAAGTCCCAAGGATCATTTGCAGCAACAAAAACAGAGTTGCTGTTTCTCCTGTTTAGGGTACAATTGCCTGTTATTTCAGGACTGGATCACTATGCCTATAGAACAAACCTACTTCAGTATTGTCAATTCTCTGATTGAATGGCTCTGTTTTTTTTATTTTTTTATCAATTTTAATATCCCAATAGCACATAAAAATAGAACTAGATCAAGGAAGGCGCAGCACAAAAAGTGTCCCAGTGTCAGTATGGGAACATTGAATAACTACTGCTGCTTGAGCATTTATTCAGCATTGAATGAGAACATGTAAATGCCTCAAGCAGTCCAGAAGACCTTTTCCCAAGGAATTACTTTGTGAACAATGTTTCCACTGCTGCTATGAATTGTAGGTACTGATATGCAAATTAGGTTCCAAACATATTGCCTTTGTGTTTCTAGCCCACTAAAGGAACCGCTGTGGTCAAACATTTACATATCTTTTGAAGAACTACATTCGAACATGCAACAGTTTGTAGAATATAAATAAATGATATAGCCTCTAATTTATTCCTTTTATGCGCAATTATGCTGCTGCAGAGTCTGCCATTTTAGTGCCCAGTGCTATGCTGCACGATGAGAAGGTGGCATATACAATTGCCAGTGTTCTAATTCCTAAGGTAGGAGGAGACTTTGAATATACAAGAAACTTCTATCTGCGCCTACAATTCATAGTGCTCTCATATGTTCTAATCCGGCTCATTAGTTTACAAGGATACACCCTTGAGACAGAAGCTGCAAGCAAAGAAAACGGAAGCCTGCAGTAAAGAATAAAATGGCTGTGTATTTTTATTTTTGGAGTCAAAAGGGAAAAAACCCTTTTATATAGTAATACATATTTTTATCATAATCTCTAAATTACTTTTTTTTTACAGAAAAGCATGAGTATTTGGTAAAAATAATAGTAGTGTCACAGCTTTTAATACTTATAAGCCTTTCTGACAACACCACCTAACCAGTTTGACATGTTTTTGTGGTTCATCATCCCACTGTGAGAGGTAAAGTCATTAAGAGGGTAGTTAGATTTTCTAATGTAAATTATGCTTAAAATACACAACTTTCAAGTTCAATTATCTAACACTTCTGTTCAATTTTTTTTTATAACATCTTATTGTAATTATATTTATGTATAGGTGTACTTTTCATTTACATTTCTGAAATCACTGGTTCTTATGTTATGTCCCTTTAAAGGACCACTGCAGTTCAATAAAAAAAATACACTTGTTTGTCAAGTATGTACCAAACTAACAATATTAGCAGCTGTGTATGTTATGTGTATAAAACATATTTTAGGAAAATATGGATAATGGGGGGTGCATGTTTATCACTGGAGGGAGGGGTGGGGGAGGAGAGAGCAGGCAGAAGTTCAGGCCTTTGTTTGATAATAGGATAAAATTGACACCACATCACTCCCCCCACTGACCAGATGCAGGATGTCACATCAAGGGAAGCAACCATACTTCTCCAGAGACGCCTCTCTCACACATACAACTCCAGGGTTCTGATGTAATCAAAAACTAGTTGTATAACTTTCTTTCCAGTTTATTCAGAATCAACATTTTCAAACATACACTGTTTTCATTGTGCAGTGGTCCTTTAAAGAAGAAGGGATACATTTTAAGTCTGTTGCACTTACCTATAAGTTCACCTGTGAGGTAACATGACATTTTGCTAAACATGTCTTTGCAGAGTTCATTGATGTCGGCTTCTGGGGGTTCAACAGCTTCTTCTGCAGTCTCAACTGTTGAGTCATCTGAAAGGATAAACAGCAAGATATAGTGACAGATCTGGTGTAACATTGGCCTCAAATGAAATAAACTAATGGATTCAATGCAACTTCTCCTGCATCAAGCCTACTCTTCATTCTCACTACTGAGAGAAAATGACTCTACTTTCGTCCCATCCTACAACGTCATTCCCTACTATTTTCCTCCTAAACAAACTAATGAAGTCCCAAATTTCCACTATGCTCTTTTAAAGGACAACTGTAGTTTGGGGAAAAAAATGACAGATTTGATATGGAACAAATTAATCACATTAGCAGCTATATAAGCCATGAACACCTGCATTGCAGAGAAATAAAACCTACTCTGCGTGTAGCATGGGAGATTCTATCTACTGGGATAATGTTATATGGCTGCCTACAGTGAGTTTATTAATGGAACTGAATCAAAATGTTATCTGAATCCAAGTTCCTCCTAGGGGGTTAACCTTGTTAAGAACATAAGCAACTGTATGCTGCCATTAAAGCAAAATTTAATACAAAAACTGAAAAAAGGAGGGTGTTAAAAGTTACCCTGTAAAATACTGGAATTATAAATTATGTATCCTGACCTTACATCTGACTGCTTGAACCAACTGCAAATACACTATAAACTTTTATATGAAAAAGTAATTGTTGTGGGTTTTGGCAATTATTATGGTGATATTTTTAATAATAATATTTATTAATAATAATAAAACATATACATATTTTATATATTTGCCAATTTCGACTATCTGAAACCTTACTACACAATATACAGCAGACTCTCAGTTAATTCAGTGAACTCAAGCAACCAGAAAAAAAATATAATGCTGTACCTTAAAAAAAGGTTGTCATGCCACAAAATGCTTACAGGCACCTTGATTGCATCCACTGTGTGTCTCTGCAATTCAATGTTACATGGAAGCAGACAGGCATGAGTGACTGAGCCAGTGCAGTGTTGGCGTTACATTTCCCGGGTTCAGCACCGCACCGTCCAGCCATATGTACCTGTGTGTAAGTCAGGAGTGAAAGCTGTTGCTGCTAGAACAGCCCTCACTGACAAATAAACTTAGCAGAGCATCCTATGTGCAGCTAATCTAAGCCTCTTTTAATAGTAAATCCCCATGGGTGCCGGTTAACTTAGAGTCTACTCTATATAAGCTTTGGTAAAGCACTCCGTGCCAGCAACTGCGGACTTAAGGCCCGCAAATGCAGACCCTCGCAAAGCGAGGGGCCGCATTTGCGGAGTGGGAGGCTCCCACGTCGACTGCAAAATTTAGGGACTTAGCATCCACAAATACAAGCCGCAGGACTTTATGACCTTACCGCCCGAACCTCACGCACATGAAAACATTAAAAACACTATAAATCCACACAATAAACACATAGAAAGCTTACCCACAGCAAGGGGGGGGGGGGGGGGGGGGGGGGGGCACCCTGGACCTCTGCAAGTGAAGTTACACCTCAATTTAAGTCCAAATTCAAGAATTTAGAAACACGAAAATCCCCTAAGCGACAGAAAAAATGGCTGCCGAAAACCCCCCAAATGAGGCTACAGGACCCTAAACACGCAGAACACCACCAAGCACATACAGATTTTAAAAAAAAGCCGTACGAGGTCCAAGATACACTATTAACAAGGACGCTAAATCATCCACAGACGCGTACCACATACACATTAGCCGCCACTTACAACACTAACTTACGCAATGCTGAAGTACACAGCTACCCTAACGGATTCTCCTCACGTAGGCACACTATTTACACTACACACTGCACACATTGCTGACACGTGCAGCTCCACAACACTGCAAACCGACATTGTATGCTGCAGCAACATCAAAACAGATTGTCAGCTCTTCAGCACAATGCTTCCTGCATATATTACTTCAAAATAGGTAAAGTATATTAATGTATTAATAATTTCATTAGCATGAGGCTCGCATTGAGAGCCCAAGGATCTCGGAACACCAACAAAATGAATGTCTCAACCAAACAGCATTACATGACTTACAATCTTATTGCCGTAATTTTTCTAAGGCAAGTCGCTAGTTTTAATATAACAAGATGGTATAAACAATAGTAACATATATAATATCAAGGTACAACAAATGATAAAGTATCAGTTATTATCACATAATATATAAGACAAGCACAATATGCTTAATATAATTAACTAGCGACTTGCCCGTCAAAAATGACGGCAATAAAAATTCAAGCCTGGCAATACTGTTTGCCACACAATGGGAGCCTCTCCCTTTCTACTTTACTGGCCTTGCGATGAGCGCCTTTGGCACTCATTTCAAGTCTCTCACCCGTCTATTTCCTCCCTTGTGTCTCATTCCCCCCCCTCTCCCTCCCCTGTGTCTCTTCCCCCCGTCCCCCCTCCCCTGTGTCTTTTTCCCCCTGTCCCCCCTCCTTTGTGTCTCTTCCCCCTATTTCCCTCCCCTGTGTCTTTTTCCCACCTCTCCCTCCCGTGTCTCTTTCCACTTCCCCTGTCCTCCCCCTCCTATGCGTCTCTTTCCCCACCCCCTGCCTCTTTCCCCCCTCTCCCTCCTCTGTGTCTCTTCCCCCTCCCCTTACGCAGCGCATTGCGCATGCGCAGCTCCCGACGAGCTTTGCGATCAGACAGTTGTCAAACTACGATTTGTCGCGAAGCGTGACGACGAATAGCAGTTTCACAATTATAATATGTGATAATAGCGACTTGCCCGTCAAAAATGCCAGCAATGAAATTTGAATCCTGGCAATGCTGTTTGCCACACAATGCAATGTTCTGCCCCCTCGCAAGCCCTGTGCTGAGCGCCTTTGGCGCTCATTGCGAGCCTCTCCTCCCATCTACTTCACCACTCATTACAGGTCTCAGCAACTTGCAACATGTCTCTTTCCACCATCTCCTCCCTGTGTCTTTCTCCTCTGTGTCTCTGCGTGTTGTGCGCTGACTGCCGTTGGTTTTATTTTCAAAGTGCCCCGTGCCTGGCGTTATCGGTGTGTTACTGTCTTTGCCGTTGTGTATTTTCTAAGTCCTGTGTGCCGTCGTAAGTCCTGCGTGCCAGGCATTTTGGTGTAAGTATTACAGTCTTTGACGTCATGTATTTTCTAAGTCCTGCGTGCTTGGCGTCGTTGCCGTCATGTATTTTCTAAGTCCTGCGTGCCTGGCGTTGTTGGTGTGTTACTGTCTTTCCGTTGTGTATTTTCTAAGTCCTGTGTGCCGGCGTAAGTCCTGCGTGCCAGGCATTGTTGGTGTAAGTATTACAGTCTTTGACGTCATGTATTTTCTAAATCCTGCGTGCCTGGCCTTGCTGAGCCTCGTTTTCATCTTGTTTCCGAATTAAGTTTTTTCGGCCGCCATTCCCCCCCCCCCGCTTAAATACAAAATATGCCTCAAATTAACTTGCAACCTTACTCACAGGCTCCCTGGCTCTCTCCCTGTTCTGTGTGTGAGTGTGTAAGTGAATTTTAGGCATATTTGTGTGTTTTCGACGTCTTTTCCAGTTTGGTTGTTAAAGTCGTATTTTTTGCGAGCTCTTGCCTCAATGGCTCACCTCACTTAGCGAGGCTTACAAGCAAAATGACAACTTGCAGTTTGACAACTATTATATGTGATGGTAATTATGATATCAGAGTTGGTTTGAATATTTTGGTATGTTTATAAAGATCTATTTATTAAGATACCATACCATTTTAATACCATATAACTTTTATAGTCTAATTATAGTATTATCTCTAATTCAAAAAGAAAATGTTTTTCTTAACAATTAGGTATTAAATCAAAATAGATTGGATTGCTATAACAGCTGATATTTATGATGCTTCGCGATGGTCCGCATTTGCGGCCTGCAATGAGCCTTCGCGAAGCGAGGGGCCGCATATGTGGAGGTGGAGGCTCAAAGGCGCCTCACACGCGGTTACAAACACCCACGCAAGCAGCACTTTACCAAGAATACGACCCGACACACATTTACGGACTTAGCAGACAAAAATACGAGACGCGGGACTTACCCACAGCAAGGGGGGGCACCCAGGACCTCTGCAAGTGAAGTTACACCACCATTTAAGTCCAAATTCACGAGTTTAGACACACGAAAATCCCCTAAGCGAGAGAAAAAATGTCCGCCGAAAAAAACGAAAACGAGGCTAGAGGACCCTAAACACGTAAAACAGCACCAAGCACATACAGCTTTTCCAAAAAGCCGTACAAGGTAAAGATACACTTTTACTAAGGACGGAAAATCATACACACCAGCGTCACATACACATTTGCGCCATTTATCAATGCGGAAGTACACAGCTACACGAACGGCTTTACCTCGCGCACGCACCACATTTACACTACACACTGCACACATTGCTGACACTTACACCACAGTTACAGAAAAGTGCAAAACTACACTGGATGCTGCAGGAACATAGAAACAGATTGTCAGCTCTTCAGCACAATGCTTCCTGCATATATTACTTAGGAATAGGTAAAGTATATTCATTTATTCATTATTTCATTGGCATACAACAAGACATATACACAAAAAAAACCCCTCTAATAACTAAAAAAAAAAGCCGCGCAATGAACGTCGAAGGTCCTCACACTAAAAAATTCATAAAACAAAATTACCTAACTTACAATTTCATGACCGTCATTTTTTGATGGGCAAGTCGCTAGTATCTTAATAATGTTAAGATATTAATTGACATTGTATATATGGAACAAGAATATATTTTGGTGTCCTTGTAAATTCAAATTACAAAAAAAATGTTTAAATAAAATTACCTAATGACCTTGACGTGTAAAATTATCTATATCTTTACATTTTGACATTTCAATGTACAACTGTAAGATGTTGCATACCATAGACAAATTTCTGAATTGGAAATAGACACGTATCCATGGGAATGGTTAGGGAGTATTTTTCTACATTGTAAACTTGATCTCTTAAGATTTAAGGAAGAATTAAGTACTGTCTCTTACAGAAAAGAGGACCCTGCTCTTTTGAGAATACTGAATACAATCCTCAAATGTACATACATGCATATAAATATAAATGTATGAAAGCACATAAAAGTAATATACAAAAGGTAATATAGAAAGATATAATAGGAATCTAATATTAGATTATAATAACACAATAAAATGGGATTTTAATGGAAGAAATATCCTGACATAATGTATATGATGGTGTGCATGCAAGGTTGTAGAGCATTCTACCTGACCTCTGTTCCTTTACTACAGTTGATTATAACATTGCTTGCACGTTAATTTCCATTAATTCCATTACCAGCTGGTCATTATAGGTACAACATTGGTTAATATATATTTAAAATATAAATATGTTTGGTTTCAATTTTAGTTTTTAAAAATAGCCTTTTCGTACATATAGGACATTAGTGTCACTTTAAAGGCATGTTTAAATTTCCTGGATTATGAATGCATCAGATAGAGGAGAATCAGCAGTGTATGACAAGATTTTTTTTGCATGAAAAAAAAGCCAAAATAAACACTAACAAACTCACCCTAGTGTTTGCTAAATCTCTTGAGATTGCAAGAAGTTGATTTTCAGAATTAACAACCCTTAAAATTCCTGCTAAAATTAGCATAAAATGTATAACTCGTTTTTGCCAGTCACAGGCACCAAATATATTTGTATCACTCTGTAAAGCAAGTTTGTGCACCAAAATATCATGGGAAGTGTAGTCCTGTTTTCACTCTGAACAGGAAGTAAGGAGGAGTCCAGACACTGCTGGGTGGAGCATTGCATTGAGCTGCTGCTGGCTTGAAGGTTAGCAAACAGTTAAAATCCATATCTAAATGCAGTGTTTCTATTGGTAGGTGCACTGTGTCTATGTATGCAGCTCTGGGGGTGTGGAAAACCAGTTTTATGTTTAAAGATAATAAATCCCTATGTGTATAGAATGAATCAATGTAATAATGTGTGTTGGATTAGAAAAAGTTACACACAAGGAAAATTAGATATACCTTTAACTCAGCAATACGTTATATATTGCTTCACTTTGGCACCTTTCTCTCTTGTTTTTAACATATGGGTTGTTCTGTACAACCACTTACTTGGTCATGTCTCAACCACTAACTTCCTCCTTGTTCTTCCTTTCTAGATACCTTATTACATATCCCATATATGCATTTGCATTCACACATTCACGATTTCTCACTTAATGTACCCTTTGAAATATCTGGATATATTTGCTGATGACTAATGAACTAATGACCTGACCTTGAGATACTGGATTCTGAGATGAGGCAGGTGCTACCGGCTGATCAGCCAATGCCGATTTTGTTGCTCCTCCTAGATCCGCCATAACGTGGAGGATGCCTGGCTGCTTTCAGCTTCTGTAACATTCACAAAAAATAAATTAAAAAGCAAAGTAACAGTAATGTGTTGTGTGTTTAAGAAACATCTGTGTCAACCTGATATCTTCTGGGTAGCACAGGCCAAAAACATTCTTAAAATGACACTTAAAAAATCCCATTTATTGAAGTACAGATAAAAATAAGCTGAACATTGGTTGTAACTAAAATCCAAAGTGCAAGTGCCTTATAACTGATACATAATTGAGTAAATTTATGAATACATTTACTAAAAAGATCCACGCTCTGAGGTAATGGACTTTTGAACAGCAATTAATTAAGATCAGCAGCAGAGGGTAAAAATAAGAAGAGCATGTATAGATATTTAATAATGGAACAAAAAAAAACTTTATTAGACGTTTACTGTGCATTTAAACAATTATTTACTATTTTTCAATTGAGTGGACCTGCAAGGAGAAGTGCTAGATTGAAAACCACTCTCTGAAACACACATTAATAATAAGTGAGCTGCTAGCTATGTTCGCACGTTATAGTCACTCCCCACTATCATACTGCAGTAGTGGTATGCCTGTTTAGAAAGCCTCCACCAAGGGTGGCTCCACTCCAGACATAAAACTTCATTGATAGGGTGTAGCGATCTGTAGATTATAAAGCTTGGAGGCATGGCTAAAAACAGAATTAATTGTTTAAATGCACAGTAAAAGTTTAATAAAGGTTTTTTTTCTTATCAAGCCCCAATTGTCTTATTAGTATTTTCTTTTCAGCTTTACTGTTATTAATTAATAAAATGGTAAACCATTTGGTCTTCTAGTATTGAGGATACTGTTAATTTCTTCAATAAATGGGACCTTTTTTTTGTGTGTCACTTTAAGGAAATCATATCACATGCATATTTCTCTGAAACAGTGGAGAGTACTTTTTCAGCCAATAGAGGGGCAGCAGGAAGGTTTGTAATACTGTGCATATTTTTTCAACAATATAAATGCCTCTCTTTAGCCACATGAAATGTTGTGCGATATGGATAAGTCATGGATACGTTTAATCCACAATTTCCAAATAGGATGCTCTTTTAAATGTACAGTGTAGGGCTTTACTGAGCCATTAAAGGATCACAGCAGTTAAAGAAAAAAACACCTGTTTGTCAAGTATGTGAAGCTTTTTTTAGGAAAATCTTAATTTTTGATGACTTTGTTATGGGTAAAGGACTCATTTTTGTGTTTGTTATATCACAACCTAAAAGCTGGATGCTGATATGGTGTGGAGGACGGGAAGAGAGAGCCTTTGTTAATATAACTGGATACCATTGACATTGAAGAATAACTTACATATACATGAGCTCCCTCTCTCTTGACCTCCTTATTAGGGGCCATTAATTAACTCTCCCAGTCCTTTCCCTCTTCACCATCGCAAAATCTGACAGCTGAAGTACCGCCAACAGGATAGGGCCGAGGCTTCTGTACTTCAATGAAGCTGTGAGCAATAGCATCTAGCGTCACCCAAGATGGGCAGATCATAGCAGAGAGGTCAGACAAATCTCTGTCCACTGGAGAAGGAACTAGCAACCCACTCCAGTATCTTTGGCAAGAAAAGCTTATGGAAAAGCACATCTAAAAACATGACAAGGTGTGTCCATAGGGGCACAGAGAGTCCGACACCACTGAACGATATAACAACAATTAACTCTCACAGTAGGGGTTGTCAAGGAAGACAATCATGCCCAGTGGTGTACATGACAACAGGCAGGACATTTATATATTAAAGTATTTGTCGTTATGTATTTTTATACCAACTGGACATGCTTATTTTTCTTATCAACCTCCACTGTTATTACTAATTAATGTCCCTAGATAATGACACTTCCATGGAGGAAGGTCCCTGTCCCTGAGCTCCATCACTCACTCTGCCCTGTGCTGCTTACACTTACCTGACACCGCACGACGCTTCCGTGTTTACGTTTCCCCAAAGCCATGTGACACAGAAACACAATGACATCATAAAACGCACAACGTACACCCCTCCCTGCAGCCATGTTTGATTCTGGCATCGCTGCCCATAAGTCATTTTAGACAGAGAAAACATATTATCTGGAAGAAAGAAACAAGGCGCGGGGAGATAAGTGTAGTTGGCTAACCGTGGTAAGGATGAATTCATAGGGCGCTAAAGGTCAGCAGACTGGTGACATATTGCTGCCACGCTCCTGGGCACTCTGGGGTTGTTTCATAACAGTCACCTGGAGTGACCTCAGCACCGGGTGAGTACGATCTGCTTAGGGTGTTGCCACCTTAAGACAGCCCACTCAGCACGTCACTTCTGGTCCCAAGGTATAGCAGCTGTGAGTGAAGCACGCGGGTCAGTGGGACATCTGTATGACGTGTGGGGGAGAAAGAATGGCCTCTCTGGGACTAGGCTGAGCGGGGTGACAAGTCCTGGGTCTTGAGTGGGCTGGGCAACATCTCTGGGACCTATGTGAGTGGTGGCATTTGAGGGGTAGGGAAAGAGGAACACCACATTATCCATCTATATATGCTGCCTAGCGGCGACCAACAGTCCAGAATTTCTGGATCTGCCTTTGCACAACAGAGTTTCCCTTTCATTCCCAATCATACGAGCGATATTGAAATCCTGGGCTGATATTGGCTCTCATAGCACCTGTGTGGCTGTGTACGCATAGTTGTGCAAAGCTTTTGTCGTTATTGCTGCTCAGTGTATGTGTGGTCACATGCATGTCCTATACATGTGAGCGGAAAAGGACATGCATACTTATAAAATTACAGGATTTAAATATTACAAAAAATATTTGATTACCCTTTAATATCTAATGCGAAGTCATCATAGATGTTGACTGCAAGGACCTATCCTCTTTTGTGGAAGCGCGCCGCCGCCAACTCTTGGAACGCGCTCTTGCGTCGCCATTTAGTGTAACGCCCTAAGCTTCAAACTTCCTAACCCCCTAACCACTTACCGGGCGTAGTAGCTCATTTATAACAGTAGATGGCGACATAGGCAGTGGTGCGTAACACCAGCGAACAGCAGTACACACAATACAGGATAGGATCGACAGCAATAACAACAGGGTCAAAGAACCAGAAAATTATTAGATTTTTTTTCTTTCCTCTTAAAAGCTCTCCTCACTAAGATGACGTCAGAAGCCGCCATTACTACCTCAGGTACTCGCCTTCCCAAGCCAGCCTACAGAGACTACTACTGGGTGCGCTCCTTTGTAGCAGGAGGTAACAATGTTTCTTTAAATCAATTGTTTAAATTACCATTTTGGTCATTTTATTCTGTGTCGTTTTTATTTAACAAAATTTGATAATTTGCACAATTGCGTCCATTATCGCCTTTACATAGTTACATAGTAATTGAGGTTGAAAAAATACTTTTAGCCCATCAAGTTCAACCTTTTAAGATCTACTCTGATGTGCTATATGCGGATTAGTTGTTAATTGATCCAGAGTAAGGCAAACAGACTAAAGCCCAAGTGAAACTTTGCCAATTGTCTCAAAAGGGAAAAAAATTAATCCCTTCCTTAACCCAGATACTGGCAATCGGATTCCTCCCTGGATCAATACTCCCTCTCTGATTAATCATGATAACCCTGAATGCCCTTTTTAATAAAAAAATATATCCAATCCCTTTTTAAATGTATCTATTGAATCCGCTGTCAGCACCTCTGGTAGAGAATTCCACAGATTAACCACCCTTACTGTGAAAAACCCTTTTCTTTCTTTAAGGTGGAATCATTTTAGTTCTAACCTCAAATGATGTCCTCTTGTCAGTTGAAAAGCTCTGCACAAAAAGCTCCCTTGACAAATCTTTATACTATTATATTATTATTATTATTTATACTATTATATTGTTATTGGTTAGTATAATCTTTGTTCAGTCCGACTCTCCAAGACCCTATGGACCTCAGCACGCCAGGCACATCTTGTGTCGTGCTGTGCTCATGAAAAAAGGTTTTCATGGCAAAGATACTGGAGTGGGTTGCCAGTTAATTTTCCAGTGGACTGCAATATGTCTGACCTTTTTGCTATGGCCTGCCCATTTTGTATGACCCTACATGGTATAACTCACAGCTTCATTGAGGTACATAAGCCTCTTCACCGCGACAAGAAGCAGAGTATAATCTTACTGTGTTTTTATTCCCAGGTGTTGCAAGTTGTTGCGCAAAATCGACCATTGCCCCTTTGGACAGGATCAAGATTTTACTGCAGGCTCAAAATATTCATTATAAACACTTAGGTAAGTTCCTGACATAAACAGATGGTATTCATTAACCCCATAAAAAACATACCAGGAATATATATTGTGTCTTTGATCCAGAACAAATCATTTAGATATAACTGAAATTTCAACCTGTACACAACAGGACCAACTACTTTTTTTTTTTTTTTTTTTTTGTGAACTGGGATATGACCACAAAGAAAATAAAGGACTAATACTAATTCCTTTGTCTTTCCCATATATATATATATATATATTTTTTTTTATTTTTTATTTTATTTATTTTTTTCCTCTTTTATCGCTAAGATAACAAAAAAATCTATGGTCTTTCCTCTGTGTATATCATAATATCTAAAGTATGACCAATAGTTACGTTTATGTTGTGGATTGAGTTTCCAGTTCATTTTGAGACGAATGGTCAGGAGATTTTCAAATGGGTTTATGGGGTAGTGTTTTTATAGACAGTGTGTGTTTGCGTCGTCCAGTCATGCCCGACTTTCTGTGACCTCCTTTACAATAATACACCATGCTGATCCACCTGGTATTCACGGCAGAGATACTGGAGTAGGTTGCCAGTTCCTTCTCCAGTGGGCCACGATATACAGATACTGGTATAGCTAGGTGGTCTCCCATCCAAGTACTGACCAGGGCTGACCCTACTTGGCTGAAATTCGAACCTAGGTTGCAGAGGTGAAAGCGGTGAATCCTAACCACTGGACCACCAGGGAACCCATAGACTGGATAGTGTCTCTTAAATAAAGTGATAAGACTTACCTCTTCTTCTGTAATCTTGGAATTAATAGAGTTAAGATCAACATTTGATAGAGGGACGATCACAAGAATTAAGGAAGGAATGTATGGAGTAGTCATTGTTTTCTCTAGAGAAGATATGTAGGTTCTGATAGAAATTTATAAATGTATTCTGAATTTTGTTTGTGCTAGAAGTGATGGAACAAGAGTGTGTTTAATTTCCAAAATTTTGGATTGAGAAGTTTTCATGCTCTGTTTTTTAGCTAGCAGAAAGTTTGGTTTGTTTGCCTTGGAGAAAAATGTATGTTCGGTCCATCTCCTTACCTTGACAGTTTGGTCAGAGAGAATTAAATCAAGTTGTAGCCTTGCTTACTTTTGTGAATGGATCAAGATGGACACTTTTTGATTTTGTTTTTTCCAGATATGTTAATTTCTTCCACAGACTGATAAAGGCTCTGTGAATCACCCAGATCCAACCAATCTCCAGAGTTATGATTAAGATTTGTACTGAAAAAGAGCTCTATTTTTTGAGCTATTTGATCTTGGATGGCTGGATTAGATTTTCCAGGAGAAGGGTGGTCTACGGTTGGGGCCCATATCTAAAGACATTTTAACTATCGAGTGGTCAGACAAAGGGCACAGATGAATTTCTGCTGGATTTATGTGATCTATTAGTGAGCCTGTTTAAAAAGGTGTCAATTCTGGAATAGGTGCTGTGGGTTCCTGAGAAGAAAGTATTATCTACAAGGTGTAGTTTAGATAGCAGAGAGTTTATTTGCGTTAGTTTATTAGAGTAATGGGAATCCCTATGACTTGTTGATCTATCTAACTCATGGTTCAAAGTAAGTTGAAGGTCTTCCCCTAACATTACTTTGCATAGATCTTTGAAATCAATGTGTTTTAGTGGTTTAATTAGAGAAGTGCAGGGACAAGGTTGTAAAGGAGTATAAATAGATTAGTAAGATCTCTGTGCCTGCCAGGCAACCAGTGAGAATAAATTGTCCAGAAGGGTCAATCTTCTTATGTTCTAAAGTGAAGGAAAAGCCTTTGCGAAGAAGGATAGCAGTATACACTTTTTTTTTTTTTGATGATTGGCTAATGACATAGAAATTAGGATTTAATCTATTATTAAAGTTTGGTATTTTATTGTCAGCGAATTGTGTTTCCTGTAGGAAAATCACTGAAGGATTTAATGGCTTCTAAGACAAAGGCTTTGCGTAGTTTTGAAGGGGATATTGAAACCTTTGACATTGTCCATGAGCGAAATATAATTTGTCACATACTCTTCTGAGGAAGATGAGACCATAATCCTGGGGGACGTCCGGAGTCCCGGCACGAACATCCCAAAGGGGGTAGAAGGCCGCCAATCCAAGGTGAGGCGTCTGCAGAGAGGAAAAAGAAAGGGGAGATTTAATTCAAATAAACACTTAAATAGCTAAATATTTATTGAAGAAATAACTGGGCACCAATGTGCCTAGGGTAGATGAGCATCACCTTTACTCTTTGGTTCTCTAAAATGAGGAAAGAAGAAAATATATAAAGGTCAAAAACACATGAACCTATTAAATATATAATAACATCTATCAAAATGGACTTTGCTTACCCAGTTATACATTATGAAAGGGTAAAGACCCTTCTCAATCTTCTACATAAATAACTCTTCTCAAGTAACATGAGAAAATAAAAAATTACAAAATGTCAAGGTTTAAGAAAAAAGCATACATATCCTAGAGAAATTTGATAATATTTTAGTCTAAAAACTAAATAAGAGCAAACTGTATTTGTAGATGATATTGTCTTAAGTAAAGCCTGGGGAAGAAGCCAAGCCTGGTTCTACAATAGTATTGTTTTCTAGCATAGAGGTGCTCACACCTGATGTATTGAGGGGCTTTTTTGGTTGTTTAGTACTTGGTGCATCAGAACATTGTCTTGTGGGTATTTGAGGTAGGCCAGGTTTTCTTTGAGGCATTCATCCACGTTTTATTTAAAACAGGTGTGAGCGGCATTCTTCTAGACTACATTACGTGTAGGACCTGGACTCATGTTCAAATGTTAAGCTCAATGGAAAGCCCCATCAATATTTTATATTGGTTTTATTAGGATGGATATAGCTGGTTTCATTAGTCTGTGTTTCATTAGGTTAGCCGGGGCTAGGTAGTTGAAGTTTTGAACCATCTGAGTTGCATTTTTCTTGAAGTTAGTGAGATCAAGTCTCTGGAATTTTGTTTTAAAAAACAGATTATGTCTCGTGGTTATTCTGAATTTATTAGGGAGCCCAGGACTCTATGGACCTGTTCAATTTCCCAAGAACTTTCTTGATCAGATGGGAGTATGGTGTTTACCAGGGATTTAATGTAAGGGAGTAAATCCAAGATAGACTTGGGAACTACTCGGATCTGTTCTCAAGGTTTTCTAGCTTTTCTTCAAGAGAGAAAACGTGTAAGTAATTTTTAGGTTATGTCGGCTTTATCTTTAGTTTTTGTGTAGTAATTATTTGATCTGTAATAGTTTCCAAAATCTGAGTTCGTTGTCCCAGATTGTGTATCTCATTTTTTATTTCTGTTACGGCTCTGGATAGATAAAATTCTAGAAGTTTCTCAAATTTCTCTATCGTTTTGGTTTATCTTCACAGCTCCCTGGCTTGTGGTGTTCTGTTCATTTTTCCGTGTCTGATTGTGCTGCTTTAGCTTTGAAGTGTTTTGATATCCTTTTGGCATTCATACTTTTTTTCCCTTACATTTTCGACTTATAACTATTCTTCCAGAGACGTATAATTTTTCCACCAAGACAACGGGTAAATCTAAGGAGAGATGTATTAGTTGAGTAATTAAGAAATGTAAAAATAATGTAATTGAGAGAAGTCTGGGTATTTGACCCGGGCAGATACTCCATAGGGTACTGTAGAGCCAATTTTCAGGAGAAGAACATTACATTTCCAAATGGCTCTGCAATATATTTGACTAGCGACTTGCCCGCCCAAAAATACGGTCAATAACATTTTAAAGCTGTGAATGCTGTTTGTGACACAAAATTTATAATAAACTTTTTTTTTTTTTTTTTATAATGAACTGTTGAATCATATCAAACTTTTGAATTTTCATGTATGCAGTAATAATGGAACAATATAATATTTAATTTTGTCTGAATAAGTATTGTGAACCAGGACATAAAGGTTTCTAACATGCAAGTTATATTATAAACAGTGTTGACTGAATTATTTCTAACAATACTAACAGCACTAGGTCAACTTTGTATAAATTAGTATTTTAAACCATTACAGAATGCTTCTTAACATGCAACTTGTAGTTTAACTACTGTTAAAGCACATAGGTATTGAATCCAGAGGAGGGCAAACAATACAAACCCCATTGAAACTTCGCCAATTGTATCAAAGGGGGGGAAAAAAAATAATTCCTTCCTGATACCAGTAACTGGTGATCGGATTACTCCTTGGATGAATCCTGTCTATTTAATTATACATTGAAATTTGTAACAAATGATTATGCTGCTACTGACATAAATCCTTAATAACATTCTTGAAATTAACTTTTCAAACCTTGTCAAATACAATGTTAACAATTCAAACATTAACGTAAGTTAATAACATTTAAGATGAAATTATTAAAAAAAGTGATATTGAATCCAGAGCAAGGCAAACAAAAAAAAAAACATTGAAAGTTTGTCAATGGTTTCAAAATGGGCAAAACAAATAAATTCCTTCCTGACCCCATTAACTGGCGATCGGATTAGTCCCTGGATCAATACTCTCCATATCATGAAACATTTACATTTTGCATCAAATGATGATAGTGCTACTAACATAAAACATTAAACCTTAATTACATAGAATGAAAAAAAACTTTTCAGTCCTTTAAAAATAGTATTTTAACATTACAAACATGAACTTAAAGTATTAAAATGGAAACTGTAAAGATAACAAAATGCAAGGTAACTGTTTTGTGGGGCTAATCCTGGCAAAAGTGACTTCCAAGACATTCCATTTTCTTTTGTTTTGTCTGTAAAAGTGGTTCCCTTTACAAGAGCCCAGCAGACTTGTAATCTATGGAATATAACCACTGTTTTGTTTATTGTTGTTCTTTCTTCTTTTTTTAAATTGCTGTATCTGTTGAAAATGGCACATAGTTTCCTAACGGAAAAAGAGGTCTTCTAAAAAGAGACAGCCAGACATCAAAGTTTGTCCGCGAGTATGCCACTGTTCTCTATATTTGTTGTGAATTTGATGTAGATATAAGAGCACTGTTGCGTATTGAATTGGGTTCTTTGTGGCTTAGTTGCAATATGGTTTTGTTTTTAATTGAATTTACAGTACCTCATAGTAGACAATGTTTTTTTGTAAAAAAAAATCGTCCATCATCTAATAAATCACCCTCACTTTGGTTGTTTTCAATATAAACTTTTATTTCCTCTGGATTCTTGCATCTTGAAAATGCAACATACAGTTGGCCATGGGCAAATACTGGTTCTTCTAAAAAGATTCCAACGGATTTAAGTTTGTCCTTGTGATTTATTAATGGTCATGGCAAATACCATGATGATGGGGAAATGTTCTTCTCTGAAGTGCAAAAGGCAAGCTTCTTTCACTTGGTGCCAAATCTATTCTTGGTATGAAAACTCTTTCACCTTTATGGGTAACATTGAGAATTTCTGCATTCATGAAATAATATTTTACTTCTTGGACAATTAATCTGGTCACATTACATAGTCCTTTTTTTGCTTTCATATTTCGCAAAATATGTGGTGGCATTCCAGATGGAGTTAATGAATTAATAAATTCAGGTGAAAAGTTGTCTGTGTACTTGGTGATGACAAAGAAACTCAAGCTGCACTATGATAAAAATGTTTGCGGTGCATCTATTAATTGTAATATATTATTATTCAGAAGCAATGCATTTTTATTTTTTGAAGTTAATATTACTTTTGTTGCAAGCTCTGCATAATCATTGTTACTTATTGTATTTTGGAATATAGCCGATATAATGTCCTGTTTGCAAATCATATGAGATGGAATTTCCACGGTATCGTTGGGTAAATTCTGAATTTGTTCTGTTTTTCCTTCTCCAATTTTGATGAGCCACTCATTGAATTCATTTTGTTCTATTTTGAGGTGAGTAAAGAGTTTCCATAGTGTACTTGACTTAATACATGTTTCTACAATGTCTGTGCGATTTCCCATGAACAACAACAGGTAATGTTTGTCTAAAATCTCCACCCAACAACATGACCTTTCCACCAAAAGGCAAATCATTATCCATGACTTCACGCAACAAACAGTCAATGCATTGTAGAGCATGGCATGACATCATTGTAGCTTCATCAATGATAATTAATTTACTTTTCTAAAAATGTTTTCCTTGTAAAGATGTCATTCTTATATCCGACACTGATATTTCCAGAATAGGAACTGGCAGTTTAAATCCACTATGCACAGTTCTTCCACCTTCTAACAAAAGTGCGGAAATTCCAATTGTTCAAATGGCAGTGCTATTTCACCTTGTGCGCGAACAAAACTCATCAATAAATTATAGAGCTAACTTTTTTTCCTGATCCACCAGGTCCATCTAGATAGAAATAACGCTCTTTGAGCAAGTCATCCTCTAGTGCACTTTTTATGACGTTTAATGCTTGCAATTTTAAGGTATTTAAAGTTGCAAGTCTTTCTTGTGTCTGGTTTTGAAGCTGAATATCATAGTCTTCAAAGTTGATTTCATCTGAGTCCTGGATCTGGCAGATTAAAATTTGCACAATTTAATCCATGAGAAAGAAAGACCACTTGAATTTCAACTAAGGCTTTTAATTCTGCAATAGGCTCATTGTATCGTTGCGATAAGTCTTCAGACATATTTGTTTTAAATTTGTCCCACAAAGCTAATACATTTGAGAAGATGCAAATGAATGCAAATTCTCTCATCTGCCGTGGCATTTGACACAGTGCTGCTTCTTCTAGACATCTTTCCTATTCTGTATCATCAGCCAGGAAGTTCCTGTGTCGCACAGCTAAATGAAATGTGTCATAAACTGTGTCATTAACAGTTCCCAACTGTTCAAAACTTTGTGCACCAGGAACATTTAAAAGGAGGAAACGTTCAAGGTCTCTTGGACTTGCAGTGTATATTCGAGTTATAATTTTATTTCCACAGCTTTTTCTTTTTCACCATAATCAATTAACAAAAACATAATTGAAGGGAATGTCAATATACAACAATTCTCTTGCCTCCAAGTCAGACCAGTTTAATTGGAACCACGCAGTTAGTGTAGTTTGCCGATGCTCACTTTTTGCCAAAGCATTTTTCATTTCCAACATTGAAATAAACTAAGTGTCTTTGTGGCAAATTAGTGGAAGATGGAGCGTCCTAAAGAATGATTTTAGAGAACTAGGGAATAATCTTAAAGCAAGGACCTCCAAGGTAGTATTTTCGGATACTACCAGTGCCACGTGCTTGCCCAGGGAGGCAGAAGGAGCTTAGGGAGGTTAATGCGTGCCTAAAAAAGTGGTGCAGTGGAGAGGGTTTTGGGATGGATTGCACCTTAGTGATGAGGGAGCTTTTGTGCTAGGGGGTAGGATGGTAGAACGGCTGGGGGAGTTTTTAAACTTGTAGGTGGGGGGCAGGGACTATATAGAAGTATTGGGGTAAATAGGGTAGAGCGGGAAAGGAATGAATTAGTTACCCATGGGGGAGGAGAAGGGGGGAGGATTACGATAGACAGTAGGGAGTTATTAATAGGGGCCTCAAATACAGTGGCAAGCACTTCACAACGGCAGAGCCATAGCAACCTAAAGTGTATGCTTGCTAACGCAAGAAGTTTGCCTGGGAAAATGGACGAGCCAGAAATATTAGCAGTACAAGAAAAATGGGGCTTAATAGGCATTACTGAAACATGATGGGATGAATCTCATGACTGGACTGTTAATCTGGATGGTTATAACCTATTTAGGAAAGATAGGGGAAATGGTAAAAGAGGAGGAGGGATCTGTCTTTATGTTAAGCCTGAATTTAAGCCTATAGTTAGAGAAGATATTTATGCGGGCACTAACGGCATCATTGAATCTTTGTGGGTTGAGCTAAATAGTGGAGGAGCTAATTCTAAACGCATATTGGTGGGAGTATGCTATAAACCCCCAACTATAGCTGAATGTGAGGAAATACAATTATTGTTACAGATTGGAAATGCAGCTAAGCATGGGCAAGTTCTAATAATTGGAGACTTTAATTACCCTGAAATAAACTGGATAAATGAGACCAGCAGCTCAGCTAAGGGGAGCAGGTTCTTGAGTACACTCAGGGATCATTATCTGGCCCAGGTAATACAAGAGCCTACTAGAAATGGGGCCATCTTGGATTTAGTCATCACAAGTAATATTGATATAATATCAAGTGTTAAAATAGGGGAACCCTTGGGGAACAGTGATCACAACACAGTATCATTTGAGATTGAATACAAAAAACAGGGGCCAACAAAAACTCTAATTTTTTAAAAGGGCTAACTTTAATGGGCTACGGGAAGCAATACTACATATAGACTGGGACAAAGAACTTACAGGGGAAAATACTGAAAATAAATGGACAACATTCAAATCCTTACTAAATAAACATACTCATTGGCATGTACCATATGGAAATAAAATGGAGTAAATCATATCCCATGTGGCTTAACAATGACTTAAAGATCATAATGAGGAAAAAGAAACATGCATTTAAATTATACAAGAAGGAGGGAACAGAGGCAGCTTTATGTGACTATAAGGAAATCAACAAGGCTTGCAAAAGGGCTATTAGACTGGCTAAAATAGAAAATGAGTAGTCAGTTGCAATGGAAAGTAAGACTAACTAAAATATTTTTTAAATGAACATTACAATGTGACACAGGCCATCTGATAATTAGTGACCAGGAAAAGGCAGATGAGCTAAATAGGTTCTTTTCGTCGGTATACACAAGGGAGGTACCAGTGGTTTGGACACCGCAACATAATGGGGCTACACAACCGTCACTGAATAATTGGTTAACGCAGGAAGAAATCCAAAAGATTGGAGAAAATAAATGTTAATAAACCCCCAGGTCCTGATGGAATACATCCAAGGGTACTGAGGGAGCTGGGTTCTGTAATAGCCAAACCATTATATCTAATCTTTCAAGCCTCACTCACTACAGGGTCACTACCCGATGACTGGAGAAAAGCAGAGGTGATACCTATATTTAAGAAGGGATCTAGAGCAAATCCGGGGAATTATAGACCAGTGAGCCTCACATCTGTAGTTGGGAAGCTTTTAGAAGGGTTAATAAGGGACAGAATACAAGAATATGTCTATTTGAACAGGATCATAGGTAGCAGTCAACATGGATTTATGAAGGATAGGTCATGTCAGACCAATCTAATTAGTTTTTATGAGGAGGTTAGTAGGAACTTGGATCAGGGCAACTCAGTGGATGTAGTCTTCTTAGATTTTTCAAAGGCATTTGATACAGTGCCAGATGGAAGACTAGTGAGCAAACTAAGGGATACAGGAATTGCAGTAAATATCTGCTCATGGACCGAGAGCTGGCTAAAAGACAGGAAGCAAAGGGTTGTTGTGAATGGAACATACTCCGATTGGTCTAATGTGATAAGTGGGGTTCCTCAAGGTTCAGTATTAGGTCCTCTCCTTTTTAGCATATTTATTAATGATATAGAAGTAGGACTCGAAAGTAGTGTCTCCATTTTTGCTGATGACACTAAGTTGTGCAAGGTAATACAATCAGATAATGATGTACTTTCCCTACAAGGGGATTTGCATAAACTAGAGAAATGGTTGAGATTTAATACAAATAAATGTAAGGTTATGCATTTGGGAAGGAAAAATAGCCATGCAATCTATAATCTTAATGGAGCAAATCTTGGTGTATCAGATATTGAAAGGGATTTGGGAGTGCTTGCAGACAACCACCTAGGTAACAGCGCTCAAAGCCAAGCAGCAGCTGCAAAGGCAAGTAAAATATTAGCATGTATTCGGAAGGGTATAGAAGCAAGGGAAGCAAATATAATTCTGCCACTATACAAATCCCTAGTATGCCCTCATTTGCAATATGGAGTACACTTTTGGGCACCACTTCATAAAAAAGACATTTTAGAGCTGGAAAAAGTACAGAGAAGGGCTACAAAACTAATAAGGGGAATGGAGGGGCTAAGTTATGACGAAAGACTAACCAAACTAAACTTATTTTCACTAGAAAAAAGGTGTCTGTCTACAAGGGGATATGATTACCTTATTTAAATACATCCAGGGTCAATATAAGGCTTTGTCAAGTGAACTTTTTGTAGCCAGAGATTTTCAACTGACAAGAGGACACCCTTTGAGGTTAGAGGAAAAAAAGATTTCACCTTAAACAAAGAAAAGGGTTCTTCACAGTTAGGGTGGTTAAACTGTGGAATTCTCTACCAAAGGAGGTGGTGACAGAGAATTCGATAGACAACTTCAAAAAGGGGTTAGATATATTTTTGAATAAAGAGGGCATTCAAGGCTATCCTAGATAACTAGCAAAGGAAAATTGATCCAGGGAGAAATTTGATCGCCAGTTTCTGGGGTCAGGAAGGAATTTTGCTTTTTTTTTCCCTTATGAGACAATTGGCAAAGTTTCAATGTTTTTTTTTTTCTGTTTGCCTTCCTCTGGATCAATTAACAATTAATAATAAATAGTGCACATTAAAAAGATCAATAGAGATCTAAAAAGGTTGAACTTGAGGGACTAACTCTTTATTCATCCTCCAATACTATACTATTAATAATGATTTAATCAACAAATTAATTAATAACTAATCCGCATATTGCAGATCAGAGGAGATCTTAACAGGTTGAACTTGATGGACTGAAAGTCTTTTTTCAACCTTAATTACTATGTAACTATGTCAATATACAACAATTCTCTTGCCTCCAAGTCAGTACAGTTTAATTGAAACCACGCAGTTAGTGTAGTTTCCGATGCTCACTTTTTGCCAAAGCATTTTTCATTTCCAACATTGAAATAAACGAAGTGTCTTTGGGGCAAATGTACAGATAATTGATATACTGCATGTGAGCGATCATGCATTTCATATTTGAGAAGACGCCAAATTGCTTCTGGCACACTTGCATAGCAAGCATCTACATGAGATGCAAGTTCATCATGTAATAACTCAGTTTGTTCTGGATTTTCTGCACTTTTTACCACTACAGTAGCTGCATCATAGCCTTTGTAAATATATTTGTAGACGTATTTAATGGATTTTATAGAAGTGCAAGCTTCCACATTAATGTGTGCGTTATACTTCATGAGTAAATGTGGATTGTATGGCACCACATATCTGTTATCCACTTCTTTTTTGCCACGAATAATGGCAGTTTGGCCTTCTCTTATTCTTCTTCTATATAATGGATAGCCATCAAAATTGGCATACGTTTTATCTCTATAATCTTTTGGAAATTCATTAGTGCATTTTTTTATTTTCCATACATGGTGATTGTGGATTAATATCTCCACATGCGATGAGTTACAATCTCATATAGTCTACCATGTATTTCTGGATCTGGTAGTTCAGCAATGATGACTGAATCCACTTTATCACCAGTATTCATTTTTTATATTTTTCTTGAAGAATTATAAGCATATGTGCATGTGGATGTCCTCTTTTTTTTTTTTTTTTTTTTCTTTAAATTTTTTCTTTTATGGTATAAATATAAGCCAGACATTTGCCAAATAACTGAGTTATGGTTATGTCATGGATTAATTTAGTTAATTTTATTTTGAAGACTTGCCACCAAATCTGGTCTATCGGAAGCAGTTTGTCCAATTAGCAGATTGTGTGTAATCTCTAGCCATTGTGGATTACATGTAAATGCAATAAATAAATCTGTTTTTCCAAATTTAGTTACAATAGCCATAGCATCATTGTATCTTTCTCGCATATTGCGAGGAGATTCTTGGCAAAAAGAATGTAAAATTATGGCTTTGCCATCTGCAAGCTCTCTGTTTGTATCTGCCTCAGCGACATAATCCACTAGCACACAATACTATTCTACACATAGTTTATCTTGTTGAGATTTGGTGACATTTTAATTATTTGCCTCAAATTGCAAATATGAATCAATGATCCATTGTTGTCAGTTTTCCACCACATAAAATGGGATTAAATCCATCTCTAATGGCAGTTTGAGCCATTTTAAATTCAAGCATGGAAATGTTATTTGGGTTTGCCATCTGGCTTCCCCATTTGGAAAAAAAATTGGATATGTTATTGGATCTAAATTTGTACTTAAGATACTGTTGATGATAAAAGGTTGCTCCTCATTTCTGGGATATATTCTAATATTCCTTTGAAAAGGTGGTTCTCCCTCATCATTTTGAAAGACCATTGCAACCTCATTTGATGTTGTAACAGCGTTTATCAGTATGGCGATCTCTTTTAAGAACCATATTGACTTTTGTGATGATGTAATTGTGCATGAGTTATTTGTTCTTGTTCTATTTCTGACAATTTTTTTATAGGCTTGAGTGTACGGGTTTTGGGTCATAATTGTATTAAGCTCTATTAACACAATGGGTAAGCATTTTTTACTTTCTGGAAGCTGCATACGTTGTTCAACAGCTTCCATAGTATCTAGGACATATAGTTGAGCAAATTTTCTTTGCTCTCCTTCTGGATGTAAATGAGTTGTACGATGGTAAATTTGTCCTTGTACTTTGAAACGGTAAGGGCCATGCTCTGGCACATTAGCAGCTAATGTTGCACCCATAGATGCAAAGGATATGGCACTATTATAGGATCTTATTTTTGTTTTGACATTTTGGTAGTTCTAGAAAGAAGGCTCTGTACTTTTGCTCCTTTTTGTTTTAACTTTTTTTTTTTTTTTTTTTTCTCATATGCTCTTTTGTGTGCACCACTGTTTGCATTCTGAGGTTAAGTCTAACCTCACAAACCTATCATATTAGTTAGGTTACAGTGTATGTTGTGAAAGGCGCACAGCAAATATGATAGTTCCTTCTATTTTGTATATGAGAACAGCATTTCTTGTGTTATCGTGTTTTTTTTGTTTGTTTGTGTAGTTGGGTTTTTTGTGTGCTACTGTTGTCATTAGGTGTTTGGTGTATGGAGTTGGGCTTAGATGGTTTTGCCCCAGAAATATGATATATCCTTCCATTTTGTATATATTAAGAGCATTGTCATTTTCTGTTTTTATGTGCAGCACTGTTGTCATTCGGGTTTAGGGTAGGGCTTATTTTGTTTTTTCTTCCTATCCTGTCTTGCATGTGCCAAAGTTAATGGGGGTTTACGGTTATGGAATTATGTTAGAGTGTTAGTTAGCATGCAGTACGTTTGGACAAAGGCAGACACAAAACAGGATAGGTACTTCCTTTTGATATGTGTAAATAGCAGTGTTTTTTTTGGGGGGGGGGGTGTTTGCTTGTAATACTGTACCTCTTCTCTTTAAATGTGTGTTTATTATTTATTTATTTTTTTTATTTTTATTTTTAATTGCTGTCAATGAGGAGTCTTCAGGCAGTGTCTGTTGAGAATTAAAGAGAGAGATGGAAATGTTAAAATAACATGTAATTTTTTTTTTTTTTAAGTAAGCCCATATAAAACAGGATATGTTCTTCAATTTTGTATGTATTCACTGAGGTTTAGCTTATGGGGTTAGCCTTATAGAGTGGTGCATATAAAAGAGGATAAATCCTTGCATTTATTATGTTTTAAGAACATTTGTTATATTATTCTGGTTTGTGTGCACCACTGTTGTCATTATAGGTTTAGGTTATGGGGTTAGGCTTAGAGGTTGTTGCATAGAAAACAGGATATCATATTTGATTTATTATGTGTTAACAACATTTGTTGTTGTATCCTGTTTTGTGTGCCCCACAGTTGGCATTAGATGTTTAGGTTATGGTGTTAGGCTTAGAGGTTGGTGCACAAAAAACAGGATTATTTTGTAGATTTTATATGTGTTAACAATATTGATAGCTGTATACTGTTTTGTGCGCACCCCATTTGGCATTAGAGGTTTTGGTTGTGGGGTTACTCTTATAGGTTGTGGCATAGAAAACAGAATATATTTTTCATTTTATATCTGTTAACCACATTTGTTGTAGTATCCTATTTTGTGTGCAGCAGTATTGGCATTATGGATTTATGAAATATTTTAGTTTTTGTGTTACTTGTAATACTGTACCTCCTTGTTTTAATGTGTTCTCTGTTGAAATTGCTGTGGAGATGATGAGTCTTCAGGCAGGGTGTGTCGCGAAGAGAGAGATGGAAATGTTAAAATAACATCAATATATATATATTTTGCAGTCAGAGCATATAAAACAGGATATATACTTCCATTTTGTATGTATCCATAGACGTTTAGCTTATTGGGTTAGGCTTAGAGTGGTGCATATAAAACGGGATCGATCCTTGCATTTATTACGTTTTCATAACATTTGTTGTTGTATTCTGGTTTGTGTGCACCACTGTTATTATAGGTTTAGGTTATGGGGTTAGGCTTAGAGGTTGGTGCACCCAAAACAGAATCTATTGTTTGATTTAGTATGCGTTAACCACATTTGTAGCAGTATATTAGGCGGTTAGGCTTCTAGGTTGTGGCATATAAAGCATAATATATTTTTCATTTTATATCTGTTATCAAAATTTGTTGTAGTATCCTGTTTTGTGTGTGCCACTATTGTCATTATGGATTTAATTTTTTTGTTTTGTGATATTCTCTTTTGTGTGTGAGTGTTGGCGTTCGGGTTGTAGGTTCTGGTGTTACGCTTAGAGGGTTATTTATGTTGCAGTGCATTTTGACTTTGGCTTACACCAAACAGGATACATTTTTTTGTTTTTTTGTTTTTACTTGTTATACTGTACCTGTTGTGTAGAATTATTAGTTGTGTATAAATGACAGACGGTCCCCTTCTGCCAATGTTCCTGCGACCCTCTTTAGGCAGTGTCTGTTGAAAAAGATAGACAGAAATGCAAATGTTGAAATATGACAATATTCGTAGTAGTATACTGTTTTGTGTGCACGACAGTTGGCATTACAGGTTTAGGTTATGAGGTTAGGCTTTGAGTTTGGTGCACAGAAAACAGGATATATTCTTGTATTTTATATGTGTTAATAACATTTGTTTTAGTATCCTGTTTTGTCTGCGCCACTATTGGCATTATGGAGTTAATAAATATAGTGTGTGTATGTATGTATGTATATGTATATGTGATGTATGTATGTGTGTGTATATGTATATGTGATGTATGTATGTATGTGTGTGTATGTATGTATGTGTGTGTGTGTGTATATATATATATATATATATATATATATATATATATATATATATATATATATATATATATATATATATATATATATATATAGACAGACAAAAAGAGAAAAAAAGATCCTATTGTAGGGCACACCTAAATAATCCATATCTTAGAAAGAAGAGGATAAACTATACAATAAACTTAACTTTTAATAATAATTAAAATCCATATTAAAAATATATACACATAGGTAGCAGAGAAATGGCGCAGCTATGAAATGGATAGAGATAAAATTCCTAAATTGAAAAATCTGTCCTGAATAAACTGACCATATACAAGAAAAAAAGTGTTATAAATAGTAAGTATAGCAAACAGCTATACTCAAATAATAAGTGCAAAAATAGTATGTTGCATATGGCAGTGGTATAGGTACAAAAGATTCTGTTTTCCAGTATGATGGATCTCTAAAGAAACACAGTGACGAGTATAAGGTGCTTCAATATAGCTCTGACAGAGTGGCCACCGCTATAATGTAACTAATGATCTGTACTTAAGGGACTTCAATAAGCAATGAACAAATATTGCCTGAATAGATGTCAATAGTTGCTGTATGAGTCACCTAAATCTATCTATGAATGCCTAAGACGGCCTTCTATGTTAGAGTGTGCTAAATAGCATACCTCTTAAAATCAAAGAAGGGACTTTAGTCTATGGGCCTGAACTGAGAACCATCATAACTCTACCTAAAATAGCCTAAAAAAAATATCCCAATAGTATGGGGCGTTCCTTGTCAGGATCCTTCTTTGGAATGCTATACTTTCGTAAATATCCGCTAGATAGCTTCTATCTGAAGCACAAGGAAGGGGCTTTAATCTATGGGTCTGAGAAGAAAAACGCCTGCTCTCTGCCTAACACGCCGACTGCGTTCCTACGTGAACCCGACGTACGTTTCTTGAGTTTTGTCAAGGGTTACGCTAGCCTTCCCATAATGCCTATTTAAAGGCTAGCGTTGTCATAGTAACACAAACGGGATTAAAAAGCCAGATGGCATTAAAAGTGCAGTTAAAATCTTTAAATGTTAGACTCTTCATTTGAAAATAAGATTGATGTAAAATATTGAATGTCATGAATACAAGGGCTTTATTAAGCATAAAGTATGATATCTGGATAATGTTTAATAATGTTAATGGATTATGCAGTAAGAAATGAGGAATTACATCAGAGATATCTCTAACTTTGTAAATAGGAATTTTACTGGCCAATGGTTGAATAGCATATATCAGTTTCCATATAAGATAATTATTGTCTTAAAGAATTTTAACCTTGATGTAAGTACCAAATTGACTGTGCTGGTGACTGCTTATATCAATAACTTTCCTATTCTAAATATATTATTAAATCCAGATTAGGCCCCTTATTAAGTATCTAAGCTAAAAAATGACAAAAATGTAAATTGAATTTAATCCTAAATACAGTCTGAATAGAGAAATACTCTAGTCTTGTAGGATTTAGATATAGGGAGTATACGTAAAGCCTTCATTGAGGTCCTTGGGTTTTTTGGTATCTAATAAATAGATCCATTTGGCTTCTCTTTTAAGTAGCTCAGTGTCTATATCTCCTCTCCTTATTGTTTTGGCTATGTGATCTATGCCAGTGAATGTCAGAACTTTAGTATCACCTTCATGCTTGTCGTTGACATGCATAGCTATTGGGGTGTCATATTCTTTTTGAACACTATATATGTGTTCCAGAATACGTCTCCTGAACTCTCTACAGGTTTTACCTACGTATCTGGCTCCACATAAACATGTTATTAAATATATGACTCCCTCTGTTTTACATGTGATAAGATGTTTAATCTTGTATGTTTGTTTTTCTGACAAAAATTGCTTTGTCGGTTTCACATATTTGCAAGCTTTGCATGAGTGACATTTAAAACGGCCTTTAGTTTTTTGTAACCATGTTTGGCCTTTTTCTGTCTCCAAATGGCTTTTTGAGAGATAGTCTCTTAAATTTCTAGAGCGTCTACTAGTAATGGCTGCATGGGAAGGTAGAAAGGGTTTCAAGTCCTTGTCATCCAGTAATATACCCCAATGTTTACTGAAGATTTTTTTGACTTCATGCCATTTATTGTTGAAAGTTCCTATGCATCTTATAGAATTGTCGGATTCTCTTTTTATCCTTTAAGAGACAGTCTCTTCTAGTATTTTTAGCTCTTAGATAGGCCTTTTTTAGAGTATTTTTAGAGTATCCTCTCTCCAAAAAGCGGCTTTGTAAATCCTGAGATTCTTTTTCAAAGTCTTTATCATTTGAGCAATTTCTTTTTATTCTCAGGTATTGTCCTGTGGGTATGCCTTCAATCAAGGCCTTAGGATGGCTGCTTTTTGCATGCAACAGACTTAGTAGCTGTGGGTTTTCTGTAAGTCTTAGTACCAACAGTGCCGTCGCTTGTTTTGAATATCTCTAAGTCTAAGAATGTAATTGACTCATGGTTACTTTCTGATGTCAAATAAAGGCCTAAATTATTGGTGTTGAGAGTTACAATAAAGTTCTGTAACTGTTCAATAGAACCATTCCAGAGTATTAAGATATCGATAAATCTAACCCAAAGTTCTATGTGAGAAGTATATATCTCCATTTCTTCTCTGAAAACCATTTGCTCTTCCCACCACCCCAAGTATAAATTGGCGTAGGTGGGGGCACAAGCCGTGCCCATTGCCGTACCCCGTATTTGTTTATAGAATTTATCCATAAAGATGAAATAATTATGGGTTAAAATAAATTCTAATTAGGTCAATTGAAATTCATTGTGTATGGCGTATTGGTTACCTTGTTTATCAAGAAAGTACTTGACAGCATTTATTCCATTGGCATGATGGATGCTGGTGTATAAGGCTTCCACATCCAATGATACCAATATGGTGTTTTTTGTAAATTGTATACCATCTAATTTAATTTAGTTAGTACATCCTTAGAGTCTTTAACATAGGAAGAAAGACTAACTACAAATTCTCTCAGAACTTGATCTAGATATTTACTAGAATTTTCTGTTAGGTTATCAATACCCGACACTATCGGTCTTCCTGGGGGTTTCTTAGGATTCTTATGAATCTTTGGTATGGTGTAGAAGGTTGCTACTTTAGGATTTTTCTTGAGCATAAATTCAAATTCTTGTTTATTAATGGTTTTATTATTTAGACCTTTATGGAGTATTACTGATAATTCTTCTAAAAATCTCACTGTTGGGTCCAGACTTAACTTAGTATAGCAGTTTTTGTCATTGAGTAGTCTGAGGCATTCTTCAATATAGTCTGTTTTGTCCAAAACAACAACATTGCCCCCTTTATCTGTATTCTTTATAATGATGTTCTTGTTGATTTTTAATTCTTTTAGGGCCTGTGTTTCTTGCTTGGTTAAATTACAAGAATGACTCTTGGTTAGAGCTAATTGTTCTAGGTCCTTTTCCATATTCTTAACGAATAATTCTATATTCGGACTAATGTGTAATGGTGGAGTAAATTTACTCTTATTTTTTAACTCTGAAAAGGGTCCTATTAGCTCAATTTCTTCATTTTCAGCTAATAGACATTCTAGTGTTTTCAAAGTTTTCTGATCATAGCTGTTTAAATAGGTATTATTACCTCTTTTTGAGAAATGTTTTTTTAGAGCAAGTTTTCTAGCAAATAAATTAACGTCTTTAATCCACTCAAATAAATTAAAGTAATCTGTGGGTGAAAAATTCAATCCTTTTTGTAGTACAGATATATGATGACTAGAGAGTTGGTATTTTGAGAGGTTAAACACCTGTAGGGATTTTAATTCTTTTTTGGCCTCTTGTGTGGTTTGAATGTGCTTTGGGCCTTTCTTACCCCTCCTATATGTATTTGTGTGCGTCACTGTTCTCATTAGGGTTGTAGGTTATGGGTTTAGGCTTAGAGGGTTAGTTATGTTGCAGTGCATTTTGAAACTGGCACACACCAAATAGGATATATATATATTTTTTGTAACTTCTTATACTTTATCTGCTGTGTTCAATTATTAGTTGTGTATAAATGACAGAGGGTCCCCCTGCTGCCAATCTTCCTGCAACACTCTTCAGGCAGTGTCTGTTGAAAAAGATAGACGTGGAAATATTGAAATATTGTAAAAAAAAATATATATATTTTTTTAATCACTGATATATATATATATATATATATATATATTTTTTTTTTTTTTTAACGAAATTTTAGTTTTATACATTACCTGTTGATTCTAATTTCTTGTCTGTAAATTGCTGCAGATTTGACAGTCCTTGTTAAACTGTGCAGTGCTGCAAATTATGCAGTGACACTGTTCAGGCAGAGTCTGTTGAAAATGATAAAAAAAAAAAATCAAATTGTGAAACGCAGTGTAGATATATATGTATATTTTTAGAAAGCGATGTTGTTGAAGAAATGTCTCATTTTTTTGTTCCTTTGAAAAATGTATCATTTTAGCCCACGTAAACATTTACCTGTCTTTGAATTTTTGCTATACATGAATAATGGCTTCTAATTTCTCAAGTACATTTTTTTTTGTGTCAATATTTGAGATTACATTCTTTTTTTCAAGTATTAATTGATATTAATGAATGGTCAAACTTTAGATATATTTGAAATGTTACTGTATATGAATAACATTGTCCTTTTACAATCTTTTTTTTTTTTTTTTTTTTATTCTTAATGTAATAATTATAATGTATTAATTAATTAGTTATAGCTTACCTATTTTCAGTAATTTGCAGATTTTAAACTTCTAAAGTGATAATGAAGTTGGTTCAGAAGTAACGCCACCAGTGAAATGTCCAGTCACACTGTTGATCACCTGAGGAGCAAGGTAGAAATTTCTGGAAAGTTTGCAGTATTTATAGAGCTGAAGTAGAAACCGTTTGAACGCAATACCCATGTGCTATTTGCGTTCCATCAATTTGCGTTCCAGCTGCCATTTTGCGCACGTTGCATATAAAATGTCTACGATTTTGTATGTGTTACGGAGCGCATGATGTGTGTTGGGTGCCTAAGTTGTACGGGGTCGTAGGGATGAACGCCTATGGCGCTCATCTTCACCAGCCCACGGAGCGCCTTTGGTGCTCCTTGCCAGCAACTGCGGCCCTCGCTTCGTGAGGTCCGCAGTTAGCAACAACCCATATTGCTCACGACTATATATGTGATACTTAAATATTTCTGATGGCTGTTTAGAGCTGTAGCCAATAACGAGATATTAATATAGCACTGAGAGATGTTGTAAAAAGTGGTGGTAATTCTTACTAATTAAACTGTTTAACAACTAGGTTAACAGCATTTTAAAATATGCAACTTGAATTTACACTAAGCAACTTTTTGATCTTATAAGGCAGTCTGTACAATGCAGGAATACTCTGGATTAATTTTCCGTAATTTCATGCATAAGAAGCATGTGTTAATTCTTTAATATTATTCAGTTAATAAGCTATTGGGTCTTCTTGTCACTTTACATAATCCACAATTACACAGCTTAATGATAAGTGCAATGGGTTCTTGTTACATAGTCCAGCCTTTAGATGATAATATAAAGCTGTGCTGAATAATTTGTTTTTTCTTGAAAAGCTTATAGCTGCAGCTAGATGGCTGTAGACCACACATAGATGTTGTAAACAGTGTAACTAACTCTTACTGCATAGTCTTCAGATTCAAAGTAGGCAATTTAATTTGTTTTCTTAATTTTGAATTTATAATATTATAAAGCAGTCTTTACAGCGCAAAAGTAATCTGTATAAATTTTGACTGTCTCCCACATAAAAGACATAGGTAATATCTTTATTATTATGTGAGTAGTAAGCTGCTGGGTCCTCTCTTAAATTACAGAATCCACAATTACACAGCTAGTGTACAATCCAGATATTGTTCTATATCTTCAAATAGTTGCATAGAATAGAGCTCCAGTAGCCTAAGGCATCTAGATTAGAACTTTATAGGCTTGGGCAAGATCAGTTTTACCCACCTTAAATTGGGTGTTTATCCATGTTTAAAAGTCTTCTTTGTCCTGAAGTCCGATTTTTTGTTTATGATAGGGAATTCACTGGACTTAGTGTATTTGAGAGTTAATATTTTAAAAGTAATGCTTTTATTCACCAACCAGTATATTGCTGTTGTAAAAACAACCTCATGGTTCAGTTCACATATCCAGTTTCTGCTGCGTCGCACACTAGGCTCCAGCTATGCCCTTGCCGCTGCGCAGGTTCCAGAGCCCAACAGCCACACAAAACTCCCTCCAACAGCAATCGGCTACCTCCCAAGCTGCTGGACAGCAGGTCTCCGCTTCACTGCCACTCTCCCAGTGAGGATCAGAAAGGAAAGAGAACGAGACCTAGCCTATCCCTCTTTTTTATTTATTTTTATTTATTTTTATTTTTTGAGTTTTCAGTCACAGGAGAGACATTTGTGTCAGGTTTAGATGTCAAAAAATAAGCTGAAAATTATATTTCCTGCTCAGAATTTCCAGAAATAGGTATTGCACCGGCACATGCAAATGAGCCCACAATGCATTTTAAATACCACAAACATGGCTCCTTTTTGACACATGTCTGCTGTATTACTCCGCTTTGAAGCATAGCATAGAACGGATTATGCACAGGTCTTCTAACTCGTGCATAATCCACCCTATCCTATGCTTGAGAGTTGTGTCATATAGTGCTAAAAAGAGCCATGTATAAAGTGGTATTGAATTAAAGAGTTAAATGTGTTGTGAGCTCATTTGCATGTCTAAGCCCAGTTTCTCAGAGTGCGGTGCAATAACTGTATTTCTGGAAATTCTGACCAGGTTATTTAACTTATTTTTTACACGTTCAAATGTACTATCTATTAGGCAAATTTGAAAATATCCAAGTGGGCTATTAAAATGTAAGATATCTAAATAATGTTCTGTTTGTATCGGCAAAAAAAAAAAAAAAAAACCTATCCATTAATATTTATTTTTAGGTAGCTGAATAATTGCTTTGGTAAGGTATGCAGTAAAGTGGACATCCATGTTTAGACATCTGCTCAGTGGTATTTTTAGTATCCTTACATTCTGATTGAGGTATTTTAGCTATCATGAGATAAGACCACAAGGCATCAATGGCCCATCACATTTATTTCATCCTGTTACTGCAGAGTATTTAGGTGCTGCTGAAGCCTGTCTTCTATCAATTTTGTTATACAATTAAAGGTCTAATGTGCTGTTTTATACAACATTGGTTCATTTGTATTTATTTAGCAATAACATCAGTATTCAAATAAAATAAATCTAGTGTTTCATTTAAACTTTAGAGTTTCATAATCTTTCAGAGCTGCTTCTATCCAACTCATATTGGGTGTTTATGGGGTGGGGAGGATCTGCCCAGGACGCTGCCCTAAAAAAATCTGTCTGGTCCTGTGGAGCCTTCCCACAAAATCTGTACCACAAGTTAGGTACTTGCCCAACACCGATGAGATCCATTTAAGATTGAAACAGCGGTCTTGGTGGGTCTCCTAACTCCTGCACAATCCATCCTATGCTGTGCTTTTAAAGCTGTATAATACAGGGAGCATATGCTCAAAGGAGCCATTATAAAGTGGTATTGGATGAAAGAATGAAAATGCATTATGGACTTATTTGCATGTCCCCGCCTAGTTTCTCAGAATGCAACTATTTCTCTGAATTTTTTACTACATACAGGTTGAAAAGAGCTTTTATTAAAGTGTGCCTTTTAAACAATGGATGAAAAATAAGAGGGTACACTTAGTCATAGTATATGTTGATCGTCCAGATCTTTATCTATCCAAGATCTGCACATCTTAATATGGTGTGCGTTTTATTAATGTCCTGTATAATGTTTGGTTTTACCAGGAGTGCTGGACACTGTCTTTGCAGTACGAAAAAAAGAAGGCTTCCTTGGGCTGTATAGAGGGAATGGAGCCATGATGGTTCGGATCTTCCCTTATGGAGCAATACAATTTATGGCATTTGACAATTTTAAAAAGGTAATTTTTGATTTGCTTTTGATATTACATCCCTGGAAACTTCATGTTTTTAGATTTAATTATAATGGGAACATACAGTCCGTTCTGTTATCTAAATACCTTGTATTGCTGATAAATCAACAAAGTAAAGAAACCAACTTATTGAATGAAAATACCACAACAAAACCACCAAGAGGAGGAAATCCTGTCACTCATCCATGTTCTAATTGCTGAAATTTTAAAATTAAATTTATGTGAAAGTTTTTAATGGTTTATGAATGTGCCTGATAGGGAAGAATCAGTAGTGTATAAAACATTTTTTGCATGAAAAAAAATCCAAAAATACACCTTAATAAGTTTACCCTAAAGATTGCAAAATCTCTTTAGTTTTCAGGCAGTTGATTTTGAGAAGGAATGTCCCTGAAAATCCAAGCTAAATTCATAATTAGTATTGGCCAATCAGACACAGTTACAACAATGTATCTTTTTCCCTCTCACTGGCTGATACAAAGCTGCTTGGTAGGCAGCCGTGAACGATATAACTGATTCGCTAGGACACCACTTGCAAAATCCAATCTTTTGCTTTGCTTTAAAGCTGTGTGGTACAGCGAGCATAATGGCAATTTTGCATTTTAGAGCAAGATACATTGTCTTCTCATTTGCATGTCCCTGCACAGTGGCTCAGAATGCAGTACAATTATTATAATCTTTTATTTGTATTGTGCCAACATATTCCGTAGCACTGTACAGGGTAAAAGGAAGAATACAATGATAAACTGCAGAGAGTTAAGGGCCCTGTTTTTCCAAAGCACTCTACGAGATTGGAAACTCACTACTTAAAATCTAAAGTACAATGATTGTGTTTCTGGGAAACCTGAGTGAGAAATGAGTTTTTCAACTTTTTATTTTTAGACTTGCAGATGGGCTTACAAATGTATTATTTGTCTCTGTATGGTGGAGATCTTCCCTTGCTCTTTTACTCACCATATACTAAATGATTAATGTTTGTTCTTGGGAGTTGTGTGTGGGATGTCTGTCATATTGTTTTACTGTGTGCTATGTTTTAGTGTCCGCCATCTTGTATGTTATAAGCCATATTCCATGTGTTACCCATGTTGCACAGTTCTTGATGTATGGATGGTAACCAGCCGTGTTTGGTGTCTAAATGCTGCATTTTCCCCAGAGAGTTTTCTAAACTAGGGTTTCCTGGGGATGTGGGGTACAGGGTACAAGATGCCTGGTTGGGAAGGAGTTCAATACTTCCCAGGAGGGGGCTGGCAGATGCCAAAAGATCAGTGGAGCTAACAAGGTGGGCTGTGAATGGGGCTGTCCGTGTGATGTTCTGGCAAAGGTCAGAAGCTCACTAAGGTGATTATCTCAGCAAATGAAGATCAAGAAAAAGCTTCCTCAAAGATTAGAGATTAGTTGAATTTGTGTGCAACATGTTCAGCTGTGATCATGTTAGGATGAGAGCCACAAAGTAGATCCAGGGCACCATTACTAAAGACCATGGGTAGGATGGCAGTATTTCCCCTTCAGCTATTTCTATATGTTCAGTTAAAAGAACTGAAACTCATATAAACAATAAACATTTTACTGACCGACATAAATATTTATTGCTGGGTGTTTCCAGAGTTCAAGATTATTTTCTTGTATTCACAAGTCTGTAATCATTGAAACAACAGTTCAAGGTCACGCTGACAAACCTGAACCCAACCTTTGTACTACTTGGCACGTTTTGTCCAATTGACTCTGATATTGGCAGAGTGATGGTATGTAACAAACCTTGAACATTCATGCATGAGATTGAGACATGTTTAGTCTTGTAGAGAAATTGTGGTTTGTTTTGGTCACAAAATGTCGCAATGGTTCTCTGTGTGTGCAGGCTTAAAGGCCCACTTTAGTTTTCTTATATAGGACTCCTTAAAGCATAGTTATGTGGGGCTTCATAAAGGAAAAAAAAACTTTTTATTTAACTCTTATTGTGCATTGAATTTTTTTCTAAATCATGCCCCAGGCTGTATTATTCCAGATCTCTTCACCTCCTGATTGAAGTATTGACACTGGAGTGGGAGCCACCCAGGAGGAAGTACTCAATTGAAAACCTTTTAAAACGCACATTAATAGCAGGCAGTAGTGTAACGTGAGCTGCAAGCAATGTACACAAATACATTTTCATGTCCCCTTCCACCATCATAATGCAAGTATGGTACGTCTGGAGAGCATTGCCCTCTAGGTGGCTCCCGCTGCTGTATAACTCCATATCACTCCACCCTCTGAATGATTTATTGACTCTTAAGTGGGACCCGCCCAGAGAAAAGTACGAAATTGAAAACCTTTGGAGACCACCCTGTAAAACACTCCTTAGTAGCAGGCAGTAGTATAACATGAGCTGCTAGCAATGTACAAATACACTTTCTAGCCACCCCCCACTACCTCCTGCAAGTATGGTATGTCTGTTTAGAGAGCATTTCCCCATCGGGGCAAGCATGCCTGGGGCATGATTAAAAAAACAGCATTTAATTATTTAAATGCACAGTAAAAGTCAAATACATTTTTTTCTCTTATCAGACTCTACCTAATTATTCTTCGGATAGCCCTCTGTAAGAGCAATAAAGGATCTCTTTGGGCACTTATTTTCTTTTAGAAATTAATGATATCCTCCTATTTGTAACCCACTCCAGTAACGTTTCTAAGAAACCTTTATGGACAGCCACAACCAGAGACCTAACGATATGGCACCAGAAAAAGAGCCTCTCCGTTCAGAAGGTGCCTAGGAAGAGCGGAAAGCAAGTACAAGTAGCACCAGATCTAATAAAGTGATTGGGTCAAAGCTGAAAGGACACCCAGCTGCTGATGTGTCTGGAGGGGAAAGGAAAGCTTGCTGCTGCAAAGAACAATTCAGCATTGAACCTGGAATGTTAGAACTATGAACCAATGCAAACAAGATGTGGTCAATAATGAGATGACAAGGTTAAACATTGATATCCTGGGAATTGGTAACGTTAAATGGACTGGAATGGGACATTTCACATCCATTAGATCTTCTACTGTGGTCAAGTATCCCACAAAAGAAATGGAGAAGCCCTCATAGTCAATCAAAGAATGGCCACAGCTGTGCTCGGTTACAACCCAATAAATTACAGAATGATTCTGATTTGAATTGAAGGCCATTTAACATTAGTGATCCAAGTATATGCTCCAACCATGGATGCTAAAGAGGCTGAAGATTTTTAACACGTCATAGATATAACACCAAGAAAAGATGTTGCTATCATCATAATAGATTGGAATGCTAAAGTAGGGAACCAAAAGACACCTGGAATAACTGGCAAGTTTGGCCTTGGAGTACAAAATGACCCTGAGCTTCTTATTGCAAAGTTCAAAATTAAACTAAAGAAACGAGGGAAAATCATCATACCAAGTAGATACAAAATAAATATTATACCTTGTGAATATGCTGTGGAGGTAAATAATAGATTTAAGGGACTAGACATGAATGATAGAATGACTGAAGAACTTTGGACAGAAGTTTGCAACATTATCCAAGAGACGGCAACAAAAAATATCCCTAAAAGAAAGAAAAGTAAGAAGGCAAACAGGCTATCTGATGAGGCTTTGAAATTAGCCCAGGAAAGAAGAAAAGCAAAAGGTAATGGAGATGGGAAAATATTTGTCCAACTGAATGCACATTTCCAGAGGATAGCAAGAAGTGACATTCTACAATGAGTGATGTAAAGAGATTGAAGAAGATAACAGAATAGGTAAATTAAGAGATCTCTTCAAGAAAATTGGGGACCTCAAAGCCACCTTCCATGCCAAAGTGGGTGTGGTAAGACAAAAATAATTGGGACTTAATAGAACTAAGATGGGACCTAGGCTGTCTTGCTGATAAGACTGCAGGAGGTGATGGAATTCCAGTTAAACAATTCAAAATTCTACAAGATGATGCTGTGAAAGTGTTGCTTGCCTTAAGCCAACACATCTGGAAAACTCCACAATGACCAATAGAGTGGAAAAGGTCAGTCTACATCCCAATACCAAAAAATCGAACAATTGCACTCATTTCACTTTCCAGCGAGGCAATGCTTAATATTCTTCAAGCTCAACTCCAATACATGAACCGGGAACTACCAGATTCCGAAGAGGAAGAGGCACAAGAGATCAAACTGCCAATGTCTAATGTATAATCAAGAAAGCAAGAGAGTTCCAGTAAAGCTTTATAGACTATTCTAAAGCCTTTGACTGTGTGGATCAGAACAAAATGTGGCATGTTCTTAAAGAGATGGGAGTACCAGATCATCTTATTCTCCTCCTAAAGAATCTGTTTGTGGACCAAGAAGCCATGGTCCGAACCGAACATGGGACAACAGAATGGTTCAAGATCGGAAAAGGAGTGCGACAAGGTTGTATATTGTCACCTTATTTATTCAACTTCTATGCAGAATACATCATGCATAAGGCTGGACTGTATGAATCCAAAGCCAAAATCAATATTGCTGAAAGAAATATCAAAAACCTCAGATACGCTGAGGATGCTATTTTGATGGCTGAAAGTGAGGAGGAACTAAAGGACCTATTGATGAGGGTAGAAAAAGAGCGCACAAAAGATTGCCTGCTGCTCAACGTTAAAAAGATGATCATGGCAAACCTCAATCTCAGTTCCTGGCACATAGACTGGGAAGAAGTGGAGGCAGTGACAGATTTTATTTTCCTGGGCTCCGAGAAGTCTGCAGATGGTGGTGACTGTAGTCATGAAATTAAAAGATGTTTGCTTCTGGGGAGGAAAGCTATGGCAAGCCTGGACAAGCTAGAAAAAAGTAAATATATTAAACTATCAACAATGGTCCCCATAGTTAGAACTATGGTATTTCTAGGCACGCCGACCTTCGTGCACTGCAGAACGGAACGCTGTCATCAGGGCGCTGAAAACTGTGCCCTGATGACGCTCTGCGCTCCAGTCTGCATCCCATCTGCCACAGAGGCCCCCATCTCATATTTACTGGACCTGCTTGGCAAGGTATGGGTCTGACAGTGTGCCATATGGGCCAGGCATTGTGTGCATGTATCACTAGGAGCATGTTGCATTGCTTGTTTATCATGTATGTAGTTATAAACATGCAATGCAACATGCTCCTAGTGACACATGCACACAATGACAGTGACATTACAAACAATATGTTCCTAGTGACACATGCCAGTCCCACATGGCACACTGTCAGCCTCCAGCAAGCAGGTCCAGTAAATATGAGATGGGGCAGATGGGATGCAGTTCTCTGTGCCCTGATGATGAGGCGCTGGTCTCCAGCGCGCAAAATACGTGTCACCGTATTTCTAGGTCTGATCGCCTTTGAATTGTGGTGGTGGCGAAAACTTCTTAGAGTCCCTTGAACTGCAAGAAGATCCAATAAATCAGTACTTCAGGAAATCAAGATGAACTGTTCCCTAGAAGGTATGATCATGAGGCTGAAGCTCAAATATTTTGGCCATATCATGAGATGACAGGATTCTCTAGAAAAGACTCTGAAGCTGGGAAAGATTAAAGGCACAAGAAGAAGGAGGAGATGGATGAACTTTATGGAGCTCAGAGGGGCAATGACTGAGACATGTACCTGGTGTGCTGCAGTCCATAGAGTCACGCAGAGTCTGATGCGACTGAACGACTAAAAAAACAATTCAAGGAACTGGCAATCCACTCTGTCCATGGTCTTGTTTTTTATGGCAGAGATACTAAAGATGTGCCTGGTGTGTTACGGTCCAATGCAAAAAACCAACAAACAAAGCAATATTGCTTGAATAAAAAGAAGCATTCACATATCTCCACATTTATCTCCTCACAATTAGTTAATCAATTTGAAATAAAAAATCCTGTTAGTTTAGTGTGTCTGTGCAGCTTCTAACACACAGTATGAAACCAGCACCCCCTATGGGTTTTGTCTTACTTTACAGATGTGAAAAATGGCAGCATGCAGGGGAGTAAACAGACAGGGCAAACTATTACTCTGAGCTTTTTACTTTTATTATGGTGTTCATCCATAAGTAAATTGGTCTGCATAGAACTCACTAACTCAGCTTACCTTTTTAATATGAATAAGGTAATGTGGTGGAATGCTCAGTAGCGTCTTGTTTACATATTGACACAGAGTATGTCTCATGCTGGTAACAACTAGTTAGTGACATGCTGTGTGTCTGAGAGACATTGGTAGTTTTAAAGCAAGATGACACACTACGTGAGAGAGAACAGGAAGAAATGAGGAGGCTCCAGAATGTGATATGTTACTCTCTGAGCTTAATAGAAAAAAAAATACATTTTATATATATATATATATATATATATATATATATATATAACAATATAACACGCACGGTGGAGGGCTTCTATTACTCTTCTGTCCATCATACGTTAAATGATTGTTATGTTAAAATACTCCCCCACAAAATTACTGCTCAAACCAGGTGCCAGCCCCACACTGAGATCCATTTAATATCAAAACAGTTACTATCTGTGGGTAGGTCTCTTGGCTTGTGCATAATCCATCTATATACATACACAGAAGACAAAAATGAGTAGTGCTTAAAGTGTCCCTTCTTAAATTAACACCATAATAAGTAATATACACAATTTAAATAAATAAATGTTGCATATTTTTCCACACTGAAACCCCAACACTGTCCCCTCTCTCTAGTTCTGAATGATTGGCACAGAGAGAGCAGTAATATCCTGGACTTTGGCCTGGGTAGGCAAATTCGCTTTTGGAGAGCCACACTCAGGCCTGGATTTGAGGGTTTTCTTTGACTCACCTGTGCACAGAATCGGGATGCCCGTACACGGCAGGGATATCCTGAAATCTTGACTTGTGTCTGGCTCACCAGGACCAATCTTGCTACCCCTGGTGTGGGTTATAGTATCCATCCTAGCAATTATCCTAAAAAATATACTACACTTACCTTGCAGTAAATCTTTGTATCCGCTCTCTGTTTAATAATGTTTTTTTATTTAGATAATAGGCAAGAAGGTTGGGAAAATTCAGCACATGCACAGATTAATGGCGGGATCAATGGCAGGTACAGTACATATCCGTTGGTTCATATACACAGTGTTAATACTAATGGAAATCAATTTAATACAAATGGCTTAGCCTCAACTGTGACCATATAGTAAAAAAAACTCTGGGTGAAAGTGAAATAATTTTTTTGCAAAAGTAAATTGGTCTGCATAGAACTCAATAACTCGGTTTGTAATTGTCTGCGCCTGTGTGAACATTTTATGTAATTGTTAGTGAGGTCCTATGATCTTTGTCTAATTCCACAGTAAAAGCTACGCAATATTCAGACTATAATTCTAGTGCATACTTAATGGGATATGGAAGATTTCTGGATTTTTCTAGCTATATAATCTATCCATGAATCTATTTACTTGTATGTACTTTGTTTTTATAAGCACTAATTAATAAAATAAATAGTGCATGCATGGGTCTGCCCACTGCAGCGTATGCAGACACAGTCTCTGTAGGGCTAGATGCGCAGTGTAGTATCCTAGCCTATCAGTGACCATGTCTTAGAAAACATGCTGCTGAAATGTGGTCCCTTATAGGCTAGAACACTACACTGCTCATTCAGCCCTACAGAGTCTGTGTGTGCATATACTGCATGGGCAGACCCATACAGGGACTATTTGTTTGATTTTAGGCAGTAAAAACAGAGCTTATAAGCAGTTTTTTTAAAATAAAAGAAAGTACATAAAAGTAAATGGGTATACATGTATACTATATCCCTAGTAAGTCCAGGAACCTTCCATATCCCTTCCAAAGGGCCATTGTATGGTCCGTACAATTAGATTTAATCTGTTTGTTTAGTAAAACGATGCATCTTTAAAACTTACAACTTAAATATTAAGGCACAACCATAGCTGCTTTTCTACAATCCATAATTTGTAGAAGGAGGCAGTAGGAGAGGATATGCCCAGGAAGCTGTCCTAAGGTATTCCTTACAGTTAAGTTGATAAATACTGATACCAAGACAGCCACCTGGGCAGATCCTCTCTCATTTCGCTAGATACGTTTATAGGGGTGGAGAGAAGGTGAAATCTTAAACCATAAAATCAAATGCAAGTTGAAAAGCTACATTTCTTTTTTTCCTTCAAATACTGATTTTTTTATTGCTATTAATTTATCTGATAAACAAAGGTAACTCTATTATATAGTCTCTGCGGTGGTCAATTAAAGAGACAGTTCACTAATATTTTGGTGCTATGGATTATTGTGATTATCAATATAATACAAATGTGAGTCGCGGACGTAGTCTATTATGTCTATTATTAGTCTATTATTAGTCTATTATGAATCCGTTTCCTGTCAGAACAGTGGGGTTGAGCTCTGCGCTGCAGGCAAAGAACTATTCCATCCTCCAACGTGGTGCAACTCGCTGAATCGACAGCAAGGCCATCGCTATGTTTGGCGTGGGCATTCGGCTCTCGAATGCCTCAGGCGCGCCTCTCATAGCTCAAGGCCTCTTCTGTCGGTGCACCTTTTATGAGCCACGTCGGAGGGGAACATATTTTTTCCCCTGCATTACCTCTTTTTCACCAGTAGGTTCAAGCGCAGCGTTCAGACGGTGTGGGACTGTATAATGCGAAAGGACCCTTTATATCTTCGCGTATTTCTTAGAAACTCTTGTTTTTTCTTTTGTTTTGTTTTATAATCACTTTTTGAAATTTTAGGTATAACTGCAGTTATTTGCACGTACCCCTTGGACATGGTCAGAGCACGCCTGGCATTTCAAGTAAAAGGAGAACAACGATACAAGGGAATTCTTCATACGTTCAAAACTATTTATTCCAAGGTACTCCTACCTGGACAGTATCATTTGGAAATGTATTTTGATATAAATAACGTGGCGCTTATTTTATTGGGCAGAATGTCTTTGTGGGTCTATAACAAACAAGTCCTCTTTCTCAAAGAAAACTCCAATAAACTATTCTGCGTTTAACAATGTAAAAATTAATAATAACCTAAAGCTTTAGAAACATTAAAAAAAAAATAATAATCTTTGGGGATTTAAATTGCTGTTATGCTGTATCTGTATAGTACTTGCCAATACTGTAAACGATCATGTATGATTTGTGTTCATTTATATTGCAGGTTTAGCACTATATCGCATCTATTTTTCACAGCTGATAAACACACAGATTTAATCACTGATTAACCCTCAACTCTTTGCAATTAATTGCCAAGCTCTTGTTTCTTCCTTTTAATTACTTCACCTTTTTTATTTCATTAATCCTTTTTAGATTGTTTTATTGCCAGTTTTCAGTCCTATTAGATGCTTTGAAAGAAAACCACATGTATGTAAGATTGTTTTAACTCACAGAGCTTTTTGCCATGTGTTTAATATTGTATTTGCTTCTATGTAATTAACCACTGTTTAACCCTACGGAATATGTTGGCCATTACAAAAAATTATTGATTTGAATGTACTACTTATGGCAAAGCGCCACACTACATTTGACGATTGAACATGATTTTACCTTTTTGTATAGGAAGGCGGCTTCAAGGGATTTTACAGAGGACTTGTGCCCACTATTATAGGAATGGCTCCCTACGCAGGTAAATTACACACATGCTCATATTTCATTATCATTACTCTTGAAATAAGGTATACAGAATATAAATGAGGCAATGCTATACATTAGGCAAGCACGTGCAAAAGAGTTGAGGTCCCTACTCTAGTGTAGTGATTATTTCAACTACTTTTCCTTTGCATAGATGTATACTTTTGGTGGTGGAAGTGTCATGGTCTGGGCCTGCATGAGTGCTGCCGGCACTGGGGAGCTACAGTTCATTGAGGGAACCATGAATGCTAACATGTAATGTGATGCTTTTAAGCGGAGCATGAACACCTCCAAGACGACCACTGCTTTGCTAAAGAAGCTGAAGGTAAAGGTGATGGACTGGCCAAGCATGTCACCAGCCCTAAACCCTATTGTTCATATATGGGGCATCTTCAAGCGGAAGGTCTCTAACATCTACCAGCTCTGTGATGTCATCATGGAGGAGTGGAAGACTCCAGTGGCAACCTGTGAAGCTCTGGTGAACTCCATGCCCATGTGGGTTAAGGCAGTGCTGGAAAATAATGGCGGCCACACAAAATATTGACACTTTGGGCCCAATTTGGACACTTCCACTTAGGGGTGTACTCACTTTTGTTGCCAATGGTTTAGACATTTAATGGCTGTGTTGTGTTTTTTTTTTTTTTTTTTTTTTTTTTGAGGGGCCAGCACATTTACACTGTTATACATTTACATTGTAGCAGAGTGTAATTTCTTAAGTGTTGTCACATGAAAAGATATATAATAAAATATTTACAATGTGAAGGGTGTAATCACTTTTGTGAGATACTGTATATACACAGCGGTTATCTGATAACTTATTCCATCCCGCAGCAGAATGATCTCATGCATGTTGTTCAATAACACCTGTTTGTTGTTCAACTCCTACCAATGCAGATCTGGCATGGGACTATCAAAGTTCAAAACTGGCCATTTATTCCAAGCCAGCATTAAAATCTCTTGGAGAGCTGGTGATAGTACTCTGTCCCAACTTAATGGGACACAGAGGGTGTGTGCCTACATAGCAGTGACATCACAATCAGCAACATTGTTTTATAGCAAGCTCACAGCACACCAGAAACCAGTGAATGCTGTAGCTTCACTGTAGCAAGCTCTGCATTCACTGGCTTGCTGTGAGTTGAGAGCTTGCTCTCTCGCTACTCAGTACCAGCACTATCTGATCCCCATACACCTAGAGGGGTACGCCTATTCTGACACACCATTGGCTGTTTCACACACACACACCTTCAACTTAGTCTCATGGGAGGGAACGGGGTAACGACCACAGGTTGTAAACACACCAATCAAACGCAGCCTGTCACTCTGCTGATAAACTGATTTTCAAACCTGCACCTGCAATCTTCCTCTAGAACATGATGCAGAGCAACTACTGCAAGGTAACTATCCCTTTTCAATGTGGTCGCAGCTAAGCAATTTTTGTGAGATGCCGCATCATTACTTGTGGTGTTGGAAAGTTATTTCTAATGAGATAGAGAATGTGTTGCACTGCTTGTAAAAGCAGTTCAGGTAAGTTGGTTTATTGTTAAAGTATTTCCCACTTGTCACAGACCCCTTTTCCAGTTCCTGGATCTTATCCAATTGAGCCACCATAAAGGACAGACTGCTTGGCTCCAGTCACTGGACTATGTGCATAAACACCTCAATTTTATTGTAATCTGTTTGTCCCATTGTTTGCCAGATAAAGTGAATGTACTCTATTTGAGGTCTGGGCTACTAGAAATGGAGACAGCATTATGTCTGTTTGGAGGTTGGCCTATTGTTTACAGTTCCAGACAGGATGCCAGACTGTTTTTGACTCAATGTGGAGTTAATCTCCTGTGTTTGACTGCCACTTCCTGTCTATGTTGTGTTGTATCCCCTCTGTATCTAACCCCTAATATTGACTTTCCAAAAATAAATCAGTTCACTTCTGAGACATACAGTGCTTTGTTGCCTCACAACCTGGAATTAACATGAATTGTTTGAGGATTTGCATAATTTAATTTACAGAACCTGCCCACAACTTTGAAGATATATATATATATATATATATATATATATATATATATATATATATATATATATATATATATATATATATATATATATATATATATATATATTGTGAAGCAAACCACAAATAGGACAAAATAACAGAAAAAGTCAATGTGAATAACTATTCACCCCCCCTAAAGTCAATACTTTGTAGAGCCACCTTTTGCGGCAATCACAGCTCAAAGTCGATTTTCGATTTTGCGAAGTCTCTATGAGCTTGCAACATCTTACCACTGGATTTTTTGGCCCATTCCTCCTTGCAAAACTGTTCCAGCTCCTAGTTGCATGGTTTGTGCTAGTGAACAGCAATCTTTAAGTCTGACCACAGATTTTCTATTGGATTGTGGTCTGGGCTTTGACTAGGCCATTCCAACACATTTACATGTTTTCCCTAAAACCACTCAAGTGTTGCTTTTTAGTAGTGTGTTTGGGCCCATTGTCCTGCAGGAAGGTGAACCTCCATCCTAGCCTCAAATCACGCACAGAGTAGTACAGGTTTTCCTCAAGAATATCCCTGTATTTAGCACCATCCATCTTTCCCTTAACTCTGACCAGTTTTCCCAGTCCCGGCTGCTGTAAAAAAAAAAAAAAACAGCATGATGCTGCCACCACCATGTTTCACTGTGGGGATGGTGTTCTTTGGGTGATGTGATGTGTTGGGTTTGCGCCAGACATAGCGTTTTCATTGATGGCCGAAAAGTTCAATTTTATTCTCATCAGACCAGAGCACCTTCCTCCATACATTTTGGGAGTCTCCCACATGCCTTTTCGCAAACTCAAAACATGCCATTTTGATTTTTACTGAAAGTAATGGCTTTCTTCTGGTCACTCTGCCATAAAGCCAAACTCTATGGTCGTCCTATGTACAGATACTCCAGTCTCTGCTGTGAAACTCTGCAGCTCCTCCTTAGGTCTCTGTGCTGCCTCTCTGACTAATGCCCTCCTTGCCCGGTCCATGAGTTTTGGCAGGTTTGCTGTTGTGCCATGTTCTTTACATATGGTTATGATAGATTTGATGGTGCTCCTGGGGATCATCAAATATTTGGATATTTTTTTTTTTTTATAACCTAACCCTGACTTGTACTTCTCAACATCATTGTCCCTATGTAATGACAGATCATGTGACACTTAGATTGCACGCAGGTGGACATCATTTCACTAGTTATGTGACTTCTGAAGGTAATTGGTTGCATCAGAGCTTTTTATGGGCTTCAAAAAAAGGGGGTGGATACATACGCACATGCCAATTTTCATTTTTCTATTTTTCTAAACAATTGTTTTATGTATATATTTTTTTCATTTCACTTCACCAACTTAGACTATTGTGTTCTGATCCATCACATAAAATTCAGATTAAAAAAAACATTGAACTTAAGGCTGTAATGTTCCAAAATAGGTAAAAAGTAAAGGGGGTGAATACTTTTGCAAGACACTGTATAGAAAAGGTATGTTCTCTTATTTGCTCCTGGTGGCTGCAATACTTATCCTGTCTTCACCCTGCAAGTAACTTGGTCACTACCATAGGAAGGTTACAGACACTTCTGGAAGTGCCGTTTCCTGATGGAGAGACTTTGGGATATCAGGATGCTTGTGCCGACATTTCCGAGAACCCAATGATCCTTGTGAGTAGTTAACCTGTTGTCTATAGCAGGTGGCCCTGGGCAGTAACCCCGGGCAGTAACCCCCTACCCCTGGATCGTTGCATCACTGTACTGTACATACAGATTTGTTTGTTTAGATAGTGTATTTTTTTTTTTTTTTAAGCTTGTTATTGCCTTATTTATTTATTTTTTATCACACTATATGTGTTCTCATTCCTATTTTTGAAAGAATGGGTGAACAAGATTAATTATTGATTATTGTGAGTGAATAATTTGATGCATAAAAATAGTGATACTGATGGGCCTCACCATTCGAAGGGTTGTTAACCATCTGACGTGTAATTAATGATTAATGGATACATTAAGACTATCCCTAATTGTCGCTCATTATTGATATACATGTTGCCACTTGTACAGCAGCAATCGCGTGGGACTTTCCAGGACAGGTGTAGCCAAACAAATTGATGTATATATGATTTGAATTCACATTTGTGTCTCTGTGACTGTAATATATTATTTGTTATAGAGTTCTCTGATTTCTGAGGCTATTTATGATTTTCCTGTCTCTAAGAGATTTAGCATGTTTTTTTTTTTTTTGTTTTCTGTGGTTTTCTTGTACCTTTTTAAGATTTGCTGCGTCAGTCCGCAATGGTTTTAAAAGCCACTTACATTTAGAAATTAAATACTAATCTATTTGTAGATATAGCAGTGCCCTGATTTGGGAGTGATCCTTAAAATGAGTTATTTGTAATCTATAGTCCTTGTCAAAAATGAATGGAAAAGTGTGCTGTAACTTCAGACTCCAGTGTTCACATTTGAATGTCTAAAACAAGTTAAAAAACCTGCTTCCAGCTCAGAATTCTGAGAAAAACCGTTATTACACTGCATTCTGTGAAGCTGAGCAGGGACATGCAAATGTGCCCACAAATGCCTCGCTCTTCAATCCATAAACCATTTTAAACATGGCTTCCTTTAAGCTTACGCCTGCTGCATTACACAGTTTTTATGCAAAGCCAAGGTTGGATTATACACAAGCCGAGAATCCTATCCACGTACAGCTGTTTCAAGCTTACTGCCAGTCATAGGCGTGGAGTGGGATCTCCGCTTGTGTAGTGGACCTTTTTATGAGTAGGTATTTCACTACAACAATCATTTAATATATCCTGGGCAAAAGCGTCATAGAAGTCCTCCACCGTACAGTAGTACCGTAAATAAATAGTACATCTGTGTTCACATCTGAATGTCTAAAACCAGTTAAAAAAACCTGCTTCCAGCTCAGAATTCCGAGAGAAAAACAGTTATTACACTGCATTCTGGGAACACTGCATTCTGGGAAGCTGAGAAGGGACATGCAAATATGAGTGAGATAGCCATGAATGTCCAATAATCTAGATGAATAATCAAAGTATTGCAGTATATAGCGATGCCTTTTTTTATTGGACAAACATATTCATAGTTTTCATGGCGAGCTTGTGAGAGGGGACCTCTATTTGTCAATACAATGTGAGAGAGGTTGTTGCATTGGGGAAACCAGTCAGAAATTACATATGAGAATGAATCTGCACAGACCTTACATCGATAAGCAGAACGAGGACAGTTACTGTACCCCAGTCAAGCACCATTTCACCCAGAAGAATCACTCCATGAAAAATCTCAAAATCAAAATACTCTGTCATTTTAAAAACACTCAGCAGCAGATATTTAAATGTGAACACAAATGTACTATTTAATTAATTAATTAATTAATATATATATATATATATATATATATATATATATATATATATATATATATATATATATAAATTAATATATATATATATATAATGTATGTATAAACGACAAGCTATCAGTCTCCACTGGGTTTGTACCCTTTTTTCAGACACTTTGGTGGAGGAACCTAATTACAGGAGCCTTTAATGCTTTTCCAAAGAGGGATAGAGAGAGTGACAGGACAGAGTGAGAGATGCACACAGGCCCGAGTGAGAGCGAGACCGCAAAGACCAAACCTCAGAGAGAGAGAGATGGCACAGAGACACAATTAAAGATAACATTCTATGATATTGTAATTTATGACGGGAAAGTTACTAGTGTTATAAACATTTACCTGGCACACTGATAGCATTAAATATTAAATGTATCTGCTCCATTTTGTAGGATTTTCCTTTTTCACCTTTGAGACCTTGAAGACCACAGGACTTAAGCATGCCCCAGATCTGCTTGGAAAACCAAGTTTAGATAACCCGGACATTCTGGTTTTGAAGACACATGCCAACTTGCTTTGTGGAGGGATTGCAGGTGCCATAGCACAGACTATATCGTAAGTACCTTCTAAAACTTCTCTATATTTGCTGATCATCTCTGGACAGTCATTAGGAGGCCAAAAGAAGTCCAAGGAATACTTTTTAATTCTAGTTGAAAATATACTTAATTGTTTTGGGGAGTGTTACCCTCACTCTTTATGTAATATGCCAATATAGTAAGTACTCAATGGTTTGGATAGAAAGTACATAAGTGACAATATGGCAATTCTTTAAATAATCAGTTTCATTGAGGACTAAGTGACACCTTTTTATTTCTCGTTGCATTCCATTTATCCTGGATTTTCTTCTAGTTATCCACTGGATGTAGCAAGACGACGAATGCAATTGGCAGCAATTCTCCCAGACTCTGAAAAGTGCAGGTAAGTTTCAGAGCTTCACATGACATAAATGGCCTTTTAAATTGGTTTCATCTTTTGTTGTTTTTTAGTTGTTTAGTCGTGTCTGAGACTTCATGACCCTGTTTCAGACTCTCCTAACCTATTGGCTGCAGCACACAAGGCATATCTGTCAGCCACTGCCCCTCTGAGTTCAATCCATCACTGCCGTCCCCTTACATGCTGGTTATTGGAGTCACATCACTTTCACCCTATATTTTACATACCGTATATACTCGAGTATAAGCCAAGTTTTTCCCCCTCCGTGTCTAACTCCCCCTCCGGGGGAGGATGAGGATGGGGGGGTTGAGGGGGGAGGATGAGGATGGGGGGGTTGAGGATACACGAGTCACTCAATTTACCCAGTATTTTGTGGTAAAATAGGTGCCTCGGCTTATACTCGGGTCAGCTTATTACTCGAGTATATACGGTAATTTAAAATCTGAACTAAAATAAAACTTACCATTTTCTCCAGAATTGTCCATTTAGAATAAATTTAACTTTAAGTATTCCTCGCATATAACCTCAATATGTTTGTAGTATGATGTGGATATGACACAATATTACATTATGTAGTGACACCTTACATTATATAGTGACTAATTGAAAATTCTTTCAATTTTAAAGTGACAAGCTTTTGAGAGATGTGTCTCATTCTTATTGCCATAGAGCAGGACTAGGCAAGTTTTGTCCTGGAGAGCTGCACAGAGGCCTAGGTTTGGGTATTTCCCTTCTGTGTACAGCTGAGTTTACCACTTTTTCCGTCATCCTGATTGACTCGGTTGTGCACAGAAAGGAAATTCTCAAATCTAGGACTTTGAGTCACCCCAAAATCAAATTCTTAAAAAACATGAAAAACTGGCTTTGTTTTTTTTACAGTGACTAAATCCTGGGAAATGTCCTGTTGCTGCAGTAATTTTATATACAAATGAACAGCTCAATCATATTAATTAGTTAGACTCCTCTTCAAGCACTCTGAACTGCACATTAGCATACTGCGCTGCACATCAGCATACAGGAGCCGCAAAATAAATTCTAAATATTTCATAAATTATTTATTGTAGAGAAAAACTGCTCATACAATGTATAGCTGTTTTTTAATGATCTTTAAAAATAAGTTAACTTTCTGTTGGGGTGACAAAATTTCTTTTTAAGATCACTATAACAAACTAGGAACTGGTCTGAACTGCATTTTCATCCTACTTGTGCCTACCTGGCAGTATTCATCCACCACAAATTATTTGCACACTAGAAAAAATAAAATAAAATGCAAAGACAAACTTTGTCTAATATTGCCGTGCTTAAATGTCTACATTACAAACAAAGGTATAATAAGAATATTTAATTTAACATAAATAATATATTTTGCCTCTTTCAGGACAATGTTCCAGACCATGAAATATGTCTGCACACAACATGGGATAAGGAGAGGATTGTACCGCGGCTTATCGTTAAACTACATCCGATGCATTCCTTCTCAAGCTGTAGCTTTTACTACTTATGAATTTATGAGACAAATATTACATTTAAACTAATGTCTTGATGTACAGGTTTGTTCATAAGGACACATTTTTGTACAGTCTAAAACATTTCAATGCAGAACAGAGATAAGGAGATTTTTCACATTAAAGGAGAAGTTCCACTTAAACACAAGTAGCGTTTATATGAAAAAATACCTACCATCCTATATATACATTTGCATGTCCCTGCCTAGGCTCCCAGAATACAGTGTAATTATTGAAACCGCTGCCCATGGGTACGTTTTCTGGCTTGTGCATAATCCATCTTGTGCTTTTTTTTTTTTTAATACATCAGGCATATGCCTTAAAGGAGCAATGTTTCAAATGGTATTGATTAAAGAGCGAAGCCTTTGTGCCCTGGTTTTCAGAATGCAATGTAATGATTTATACAAAAAAAGTAAATGGAAAGACAAACTTTGTCTTTTTTTGGAATTCTGAGCAGGAAATAAGGCTGAATTTATTTTAGATGTTGAAATGGGAACTTAAATGTACTATATATCAAAGGTCCGCTCCCTGTTGCCCATGCACAAAGTGTATCTATAGTAAACAATGTACTAGCCTAATCAGACTTTCTTATTTAAATGCTGTTGAGTCTCTCTGTGATTGGCTAGTACATAAAGCACTGTGTGTATATGGTATACTGGTGGAAGACTTTTAATGTTTAGTTATACAAATTTATAGAATGTATTATTTAAATCAGGGAACATTCAATGTCCTTTTAATATTCACTTTGGTATGGTCCTTACTATGGGCCTCATTCTATTATCGGCCGCAGCCGTTGCGGGGCCGCAAGGACCGGCCGCAAGCTATTCGGCTATTCTATTCCCTTACGGCCGGGGATTCCGGCAGGCTTGCGGCCGGTGCCTTGCTATCTCTTGCGGCCGATCGCGCCGGAGGAAAGCCTTTGATCTAAAACGGCCGCAAGAGATTTGCAATTCAATTGCTCCGGGAAACCTCTCTGCAAGGCTAAAAACGAGCCGCAGTTACTTGCAGGAAAAAGGTCTCGCTAGCACCAATTAAGCACATAAAATAGCTCAAATAAAGCCATCCTGCACTTTGAGAAGACTATAAAGTGATTTTAGGTGTTAGAAAAAATAGCACATAATTATCCTGTACTCAAACCCGTAAAATATTTAATTTTTAATATCCGTAAAATATCCATGTAAAAAGTCCAGAGTGCTTGGAGCACCTCAGACACACCCCCGCCGCAGCCGGCAAATAAACAGTTAATTTGAACTCGGGTTTGGGCAGATGTGCAAGCTTGAGAGTGGGTTCCTTTTAATCCTCATGTCCCCCAATATGATCCCTAGCATTTACAGAGCTGTACAGTGCAGGCTTGAATTTATTTTTCAGTTTTTATATTTCACAGATTACGGCCGGTTCCAAGATATGCGGCCGGCCGTAAAAGGAGATCCTTGCGGGGCCGTATAATAGAATCGCGAGTTAACTGAACCCCCGCAAGGAATCGCAGCCTTACGGCCGATTTACGACCGATAATAGAATGAGGCCCTATAAAAGTAAGGTTAGGCCCTACTTGAACTTTTTTCAGAATAAACGCATCAAGTGGCTTAACTGGCTGTATTACAGAAACTGAACTGTATTACAGCAACTGAACTGAAGAACAAAAGCAACATTAAAGTTAAATGGTTTTCTAAGTTCTGTGCAATTACTACAATTGTAAGTATTTGGCATTTTTGTACTTGGCCCCTATTATTTTTTTATAAATGTTCTTTTTTTTTTCTCCTTTTATATAGAAAGTCTAAATATATTTATTATAGTAATTTAAAATAAATAATGACTTATTAAACTAGTGATTTACAGCTGGTTGACTTTTTGCAACTACTTGAAAGACTTCTAAGGAACTTTTTAATGAATCCTGTTTTTTAAATGTTATATAAGTAGACTTGGGTGGGAAAGTTTGTTCTAGAGGGCCACACACAGGCCTGGATTTGAGGATATCCCTACTGTGTACAGACGGGACTGTCACTTTGTAAGCCATCCTGATTGACTCACCTGAACATAGAGGAAATAAAAAAATAAACAGGACCGAACTTGCCCACTCCTGGAGTAGACCATAGTGGAGTGGATTAGGCAACATGTTAAACTAGTGCAGAGGTAGGAAAGTTTGATCCTGGCGAGCCACCCACACCAGCCAGGATTGGAGGATATCCATGAAACTATGACTTCTTCAGTCATCCTAATTAATTGACTAACCTGTGCACAGAAAGGAAAGCCTTCAGGCCTGTGTATAGCTCTCCAGAACTAAAGTTGTCTACCCCTGCACTAGTGTATAACTACTCTCACATAGTCTTCCCCCTAACAACAATGTAAATATGTGTAGTAATATCTATATGTATTAAGTAATTAGCGAGTCAGCTTTTTACATACCTTTCATACATTTCTGCTAAAAAAAAAAATCCCAGACATAGGAACCTAGGAACCACTGCTTACTCAGGAGTTTATATAAGAACTAGCGAATTGCCCGTCAAAAAATGACGGCAATGAAATTGTAAGTGACCTAATGCTGTTTGGTGTATAATAATAAAATAAATAATATATTAATACAGTAATATACGTTACCTATTTTCAAGTAATATATGGAGGAAGCATTCTGTTGAAGAGCTGGCAATCTTTTTTTGATGTTTCTGCAGCATTAGTGCTGTGGAGCTGCTGTGTAAGCGTGATGAATGTGTGTAGTGTAATAGTGTGCGTGCGCGAGGCAAATCAGTTATCGTAGCTGTGTACTTCAGCATTGTTGAAGTTATTGTTTTAAAATGGCGGCTAATGTGTGGTATACGGCTGTGGCGGAATATCCGTAGCTGTTTTGTGGTGTTTTGCGTGTTTCTGGTGGTGTTTTGCTTCGCGAGGGCCGCAGTTGCGGGCAAGGAGCGCCTTTGGAGCTCCTTGCCAGCAACTGCGACCCTCGCTTCTACGCGAGGGCCGCGGGCTCGCAATGCGAGCCCACAAGGGTAAGCAACTGCTCGTATGCTCACAACTATATATGTGATGGTTTTATGAATTAGGAGATAGATGAATTAGTTATATTTTTTATAGATCTCCTAGATACTGTCTAGTTTATTCAATTCAACACATATGTTGACACACATACATACTGACACACGCACGCATATACATACTGACGCACGCACATAGATACTGACACACGCACGCACATAGATACTGAGCACGCACATACACTGACGCATACAGACACACCAGCACACACAGAGACACGCGCACAGACGCAAGCACATACATGCTGACGCGCAATATATAGCAACAACGTGGAATTTCCCAGGACTGATTCACTTCGGAAAACAAACGGGTAGAACTCCATATAGCCAGCTTTTGTCTAAGAATAACCTAAACAAATATTTTGGGCTGACAGAGTCACTTTAAACCTATACCACAAATAATTTTATTTTTGTATTATAGTGTAGTGGGGAATTAATTAGTGGGCCCTCCCTTTCCACAAAGAACTGGCAGGGGAGGGATAGCACTACCTGCTGAACCACCAATGAATTTTAGATAGGAGCCTAGTGCGGGCGAGGGAGCCAGGGTGAGGGGCCCACTACACTAAAGAAATAAAAACATAAAAAATAAAAATAAAAAAAAAGACAACACTGCACTGGCAATATTTCCACCCCTATTGTTCAGTACATACAAGGCACTACAGCCTGTGAATTGCCTTTTTATAACTGCATAAATACTGCACAAATACATGCATAAATACATAGTTTCCAGGACCATCATAAATGCCAGGATTTAAGAATACCCCTGTTGGATATGTTTGCTTGGTCAGTCATTCTGCTTTTAGTTTGCTCTGCTTCGATAGAATACCATCAGGTCATGATTTGAGGATATTCCTGTTAGGACAAATGTGGGAACCACTGTCCTAGTTTTTTTTTTTTTTTTTTTTAAAGACTTTATGTTAATCAATATACCCATATGAATAGAACAGACTTTCACTAGCTGATTTGCTGTTTTACATTAAAAAAATACCATTTAAGGACTATATGCAAGGACAAAAGTTTTCATAACCTCAAAATTATACATTTGAAAATGAAATATCTATTTTTGTTACATTTATACGTATTTTTTAACAAAATACGAAGGTCTTTGTTATAGCAAAAAGTTAATTAATTTTACTAGAAAGTTTAGAAAGATAGTTGCTTTTTAAATGATAATAAATGCCTCTTGCAACAAATGGGTATGCATCTCTGCAATCTGAAATAAATACCAATTTCCTTTTTGATTTATTATGTTGTTACCCATAATTCTGCACTACAAAATTACTTTGTTAATGTGGATTTTTTAGAACTCTACTGTTATATCCAACTTGAATTATGTCCTAATGGGAGAAATGTTGCATTGCTCCTTCTTAAAGCTGCAGGCGAATAAATATATTTGAATAAACATTTGCCATTTTATTTGTTAGTAAACAATAAATCTGCTGCTGTTTTTTTAATTCCCTAGGAAAAATCTGTCTTTCCTGTATCAAAATTCCACATACTCAAAAAATGTCTAATTACTGTACTGTATATACTAGAGTATAAGCAGAGTTTTTCAGCCCTTTTATTAAGGCTAAAAAGGGCCCCCTCGGCTTATACTTGAGTCTCTCTCTAACACCCCCCCCCCCCCCCCCCATGTCTCTCTAACCCTTCCGTGTCTCTCTAACCCCCCCCCTGTGTCTCTTTTCCTCCCCCTCCTCATCCTCAACCCCCCCTCATTCTAAACCCCCCTAAATACCTTCCCCTCTCCCTTTCCCTTTCCCCTCACTTACCTGCTTCTGCTCCGGCCTCTGCTCCTTCCCTACCCAATAGGGGTGCTATACAAATATTTTGGGAAACATTGAAACTTCCGAGATTAACAAAAGAACAGGCGGTAGATTTAAATAGAGATATATCCCTTTTAAAAGTTAAACTGTAATAAGACATTTAAAATCTAATAAAGCACCAGGTCCAGACGGTATAGCAAACCATTACTATAAATTGCTCCACTTTTAGTTGATAAATTGAGCAGAACTTTTAATGAGATTAAAACTAAGGGTTTTGCACCACTTGAAATGCTAGAAACTACCATAATTACCATACCTAAAACAGGGAAAGATCCAACTAATTGTGTTAAGTATAGACCGATATCACTACTGAACACCGATATCAAGTTATATTAAAAAATCTTAGCCTCTACATTTTAAATCGTTTATTACCAGACTTGGGTAATATGGACCAAACGGGTTTTTATCCAAAAGAGACAAACTTCTGATAACGCAAGAAGATTTTTTAACATCCTGTCTCATGCCAAACAATGTAAAATCCCAATGTTGGCCCTGTCATTAGACAATAAGAAGGCATTTGACAGGGTCAACTGGGAATATATTGAAGAGGTATTACAAGTGTTTGATGTCGATGAGTTTGGTTCTTTATCTGTGAAAGCTCTGTATGCTAACTCTTCAGCTTCAGTGAGTGGATTGTTATTTAAAATCAACTTATTTAAAATTACTAATGGGGGTTGCCACGGTTACCTTTCCAGGGCCCAAAGTCACCATAGAGGACATGCCACCCCATTGAAAAAGGGCTAGGGAAATTATATTGCCATCATGATCTGTGTTCTGTGTCATGTTTAAAATATGTATTATGTGTATATATACTTACTGCCATTTTTTCTTGATTACAATGTATATAATGTTATTGAGAGCCTGATGCAGATATAACTTCCTTCCCCAGCCATATAAGCCCCTCAGCCCTGATCTAAGGAACAGCCATCATGTTTGAAGCTGGTTTATGACCCCTCCGGTGGTAAAATATAGTAAGAAAAATCTACCTCCCCTCCCATTAATAGCCGATATATACCAGATCAATGAGGGAGGAGGAATGAGTGTGGGTTACCGACTACTGGGGGTGGCCATGCATGCATACTCTCTGGATGGGAGGTTGGGAGACTTCAGGACAAAAGTTGGTGGTATTTTTGTGTGTGGTTTTCTGTGCAGAGAGAGAATAAACAGTTGGTGTTTGGAAGCAAATAAATACAGTTCACTCTGAGGTATATAGAAAATGGTATGCTTATTATTTTGCTTCTGGTGGCTGCGATACTAATCCTTTCTTTACCCTGGCAACAAGTGGCCCTGGTCATTGCCACAGGAATGTTACTGTGACTCCTGGAAGTGCTGATTCCTGATGGAGAGACCCTGACTGATACAGAATCCAGATATCAGGGTGCTGGTGCTGAGTTTTCAAAGACCCCAAATGGTCCTAGTTGGTAGTAACCTGTAGTTTATAGCAGGTGGCCCTGGGCTTGTACTTGCCACTATCACTTGGATTGTTACAGTGGTGAGATCTTGATGCAAGAACCAGCAATAATGAGGGGATGTGGTAATCTAAGCAGTATGAAAGTACAGTACCTACGGTGGCTTGGCGAGGAAGCAGAAACCAGTCAGCGATTTTGCCAAACCTTCAAATCCAGGCCCAAGTCCAAGGAAGGCCAGCCCTGGATAGATTGGGTCATGGACCACATGGAGTATGCTGGAGCGGCGAAGGCAACGGATTGCCACAGACGAGGAGGTGGGCCCAGGTGGGACCTTGCTCAAGTACTTGGAGTTAACCCATGCTTCCCCAGCTGAGCTAGCATAGGATACACTGCCAGAGAAAATGGGCTGTTGGTTTCATCATCAGGTGGAGGAAGGATTATGAATGCATATGATGGAGGAGAATTAGTAGTGCATAAAACATTTTTTGCATTAAAACATTCCAAAATAAACATTTAGCTTACCTTGAAATTAGCAAAATTTCAAATGTTTTTGGCATTTGCATTTTAGCGTGTACACCCCTAGAAAACTCCACCTCAATTAGCATTAAATTAAAATTCAGAATAATACATTTTATCATTCTTTATCTCAATGGCTTCTGGCATGTGCTCAGTACAAGAACTGCAACAATTACTTCCTGTGCTCTGTACCAGAAAGGTCAAAATGTATATCTTGCTGTATTTCCTGTGTGTGCCCTGTATGTAAGCGTCCTGTGGGTGTGAACCGCTGGATAGGACTTTTGTGCAAATAACTTTGTAAGTAAACTGAACTTGGCTATAAAACACATGTTTTCATACACTACTATTCTCCTCTATCAGATGCATTCATAACCCAGCTAACTTGCATATACCTTTTAAGTGAAGGAAGGCTTTTTTGTATTATAAGAATTTGGGGAAGGGGGGGAGGGGGGGGGGGCGCTCCCTCCTTCCTTAATATGGATTATCCCTATTTCTTTTGTACCACTAATACCTTGAAAAGGGATGGGGTAGCTATACTCCTGCACAGGCATTTTCAGTTTCAGCTTGTGACTAAGGGGGTTGATCACGAAGGGCACAGTCATGGGTGTCAAAACCTCTCTAATTTTATTTTACACCCCCACATACTCCCCGCACCAAGCTTTGATTAGGCTTCTTAGGACACTAGAAGAGGTAGACTGGGGAAAACTCATAATAGGAGGAGATCTGAACCTGGCACTCAAACCAGCTCTGTATACAATAATTATGGCTCACCCAAGGCATCCTGGGTATCAACAGTTTGTAAGAATTTGCCACTTTCTAAAGGGATATTGGGTTTTCTCTATGAATTTTTCAACCTCCCTCCTGCAGATCAAAAGCCTTCCTTCATGCAGAAATGGGAGGTAGATTTAAACCAAACCTGGGATTGTAGCAAATGGTCTGCAACTTGCTCAAATCTTGCTGAAGGGTCGATAAATTATAGACTTCTAGAGACTCCCTTAAAAATACTACACAGAGCATATATGACCCCTTGCAGCTACATAAAATATGCCCTGCAAAGGCAGACACCTGTTTTAGGGAGTTCCAAGCACAAGGGGACTTTATGCACATGTGGTGTCTATGCCCCAAAGTCCAGAAAGTTTGGCTTAGAACCATGACATTAATTTCAGGGCTGCTCCAGACCTCTCTGACACCAGCTGTAGACTTTGTAAGTCTGGATGCTAAAGGTAATAAACTAGCACAGTAAATTATGCCAGAAGCCAAGAATGTTATAGTCAAGTCTTGGAAAGATAGCAATATCACATTTCAAGAGGTGATTAATGAAGTAAATTATATATACTTAAATGAAAGAATGACCCACATACTTCTTAACTTATTTCTGGTGTTCTTAAGTGTATGGGAACCCTGGATCTCCTCATCATGGTGTGTCTCTGGGACGCTGTGATTAAATAAGACTTAGAAGGACATCTGCCTCTGTGGGGAGAGGTGGAGTCCGGAGCTGGCCGGTCCAAGAGTGCTGGGGATGGAACCAGGTTTGTAAAGCAACACCACAGCTTGTATACTAAAATTATCAAAAGCATAAAGCCAAACATTATTACAAAAAAAGTTTGGAAAAAATAGTTTAATAGGACAATACTGTCATTTGAAACTGGAATATACAATGTACAGCAATACCTAAAACTCATGTATTATATTATATTTTATTCATAATTATGGTCATTCATTTTTGTGTTCATGTAAATCTACACCATTACAAAGTTGTAAACATGTGTTGCTTGTCGTTAATAAAACTCAATGAAAAAAAAAAAAATTACTAAAGAAACTTGTCAGGGTTGCCTACTCTATCCATTAATTTTTGCTATTGTTATGGAACCTCTGGCCAAAAGCATAAGATTGGAGGAGGAAATTAAGGGAATTAATATACAGTTGCAAGCAAAAGTATGTGAACCCTTTGGAATGATATGGATTTCTGCACAAATTGGTCAAAAAATGTGATCTGATCTTCATCTAAGTCACAACAATTGACAATCACAGTCTGCTTAAACAAATAACACACAAAGTATTAAATGTTGCCATGTTTTTATTCAACACACCATGTAAACATTCACAGTGTAGGTGGAAAAAGTATGTGAACCCCTAGACTAATGACATCTCCAAGAGCTAATTGGAGTGAGGTGTCAGCCAACTGGAGTCCAATAACATTTTAATAACTGGTTGAACCTCTTTTGGCAGCAATAACTACAACCAAACATTTCCTGTAGTTGCAGATCAGATGTGCACAACGGTCAGGAGTAATTCTTGACCATTTCTCTTTACAGAACTGTTTCAGTTCAGCAATATTCTTGGGATGTCTGGTGTGAATCGCTTTCTTGAGGTCATGCCACAACATCTCAATCGGGTTGAGGTCAGGACTCTGGGCCACTTCAGAAGGCGTATTTTCTTCTGTTTAACCCATTCTGTTGTTGATTTACTTCTATGCTTTGGGTCGTTGTCCTGTTGTAACACCCATCTTTTGTTGAGCTTCAGCTGGTGGACAGATGGCCTTAAGTTCTGCAAAATATCTTCATAAACTTGGGAATTCATTTTTCCTTTGATAGCAATCCGTCCAGGCCCTGACGCAGCAAAGCAGCCCCAAACCATGATGCCCCCACCACCGTACTTCACAGTTGGGATGAGGTTTTGATGTTGGTGTGCTGTGCCTCTTTTTCTCCACACATAGTGTTGTGTGTTTCTTCCATACAACTCAACTTTAGTTTCATCTGTCCACAGAATATTTTGCCAGTACTGCTGTGGAACATCCAGGTGCTCTTGTGCAAACTGTAAACGTGCAGCAATGTTTTGCTTGGATAGCAGTGGCTTCCTCTGTGGTATCCTCCCATGAAATCCATTCTTGTTTAGTGTTTTACATATCGTAGATTCGCTAACAGGGATGTTAGCATATGCCAGAGACTTTTGTAAGTCTTTAGCTGACAGTCTAGGATTCTTCTTCACCTCATTGAGCAGTCTGCGCTGTGCTCTTGCAGTCATCTTTACAGGACGGCCACTCCTAGGGAGAGTAGCGGCAGTGCTGAACTTTCTCCATTTATAGACAATTTGTCTTACCGTGGACTGATGAACAGCAAGGCTTTTGGAGATACTTTTATAACCCTTTCCAGCTTTATGCAAGTCAACAATTCTTAATCGTAGGTCTTCTGAGAGCTCTTTTGTGCGAGGCATCATTCACATCAGGCAATCCTTCTTGTGAAAAGCAAACCCAGAACTGGTGTGTGTTTTTTATAGGACTGGGCAGCTGTAACCAACACCTCCAATCTCATCTCATTGATTGGACTCCAGTTGGCTGACACCTCACTCCAATTAGCTCTTGGAGATGTCATTAGTCTAGGGGTTCACATACTTTTTCCACCTGCACTGTGAATGTTTACATGGTGTGTTCAATAACAACATGGTAACATTTAATTCTTTGTGTGTTATTAGTTTAAGCAGAGTGTGATTGTCTATTGTTGTGACTTAGATGAAGATCAGATCACATTCCTGTTTACAAGTGGATTTACCTTAAAAAGTAAAGGCTGATAAACTGCAGAGTGCACTAATTGTGCCCAGGTGAGAGGGGTGTGGCTTGACTGTTAAACTTGTATAAAAGGTTTGTGAGCTGGTTTGGGGTCTGTTTACAAGTGGATTTACCTTAAAAAGTAAAGGCTAATAAACTGCAGAGTGCACTAATTGTGCTCAGGTGAGAGGGGTGTGGCTTGACTGTTAAACTTGTATAAAAGGTTTGTGAGCTGGTTTGGGGTCTGTTTACAAGTGGATTTACCTTAAAAAGTAAAGGCTGATAAACTGCAGAGTGCACTAATTGTGCCCAGGTGAGAGGGGTGTGGCTTGACTGTTAAACTTGTATAAAAGGTTTGTGAGCTGGTTTGGGGCCTGTTTACAAGTGGATTTACCTTACAAGTAAAGGCTGATAAATTGCAGAGTGCACTAATTGTGCCCAGGCGAGAAGGCAGAAGTTAATAGAAACCGGAGAAGGGGAACTTGTGAGCTTGCGAACATTTTCAGTATCAAGTGCAATTCTAGTAAAAGCCTAGAGGAGAATTGCAGCACTTAGTGATATTGCTCCACTGGAAAGGGAGTTGGTGCTCACGGAGCACAGTTTAGCTGGGCCTAGTATGGAGGGAGGAGCTGGGGCTAGTGAGGATGGCCAGGGAGGTAGCTGGGTTACAGTTAGAAGGGGAATCAGAGGGTACAGGAGGAGGCAGGCCAGTTCTGAGTTGGCAAACAACAACAGATTTGCCAGATTGAGTGAAACTGTTGGCGATGTCCATTCAGGAATGGCAATGCCAGATAGAGCTGTTCCCTCTAACAGCCGGGCGAACAGCTCTACTGGAGAAGAGGGAGGGCAGAATAGGCAGAGCAACAGACATGTTTTGGTGGTAGGGGACTCTATTATTAGGAAGGTAGACAGGGTAATTTGTCACCCAGATCCCAGCAATCGAACAGTTTGCTGTCTCCCGGGTGCTCGGGTTCGGCATGTTGTGGATCGGGTGGATAAATTATTGGGAGGGGCTGGTAATGAACCGGCGGTCTTGGTACACATTGGTACCAATGACAAAGTTAGTGGAAGATGGAGCGTCCTAAAGAATGATTTTAGAGAATTAGGGAATAAGCTTAAAGCAAGGACCTCCAAGGTAGTATTTTCTGAGATACTACCAGTGCCACGTGCTAGCCCAGGGAGGCAGAAGGAGCTTAGGGAGGTTAATGCGTGGCTAAAAAAGTGGTGCAGTGCAGAGGGTTTTGGGTTTTTAGAGCACTGGGCTGACTTCTCACTTGGGTACAATCTCTATAGCAGGGATGGATTGCACCTTAATGATGAGGGCGCTTTTGTGCTAGGGAATAAGATGGTAGAACGGCTGGGGGAGTTTTTAAACTTGTAGGTGGGGGGGGAGGGACTATATAGAAGTATTGGGGTAAATAGGGTAGAGAGGGAAAGGGATGAATTATTTACCCATGGGGGAGGAGAAGGGGGGAGGGTTACAATAGAAAGTAGGGAGATATTAATAGGGGCCTCAAATACAGTGGCAGGCACTTCACATCAGCAGAGCCATAGCAACATAAAGTGTATGATTGCAAACGCAAGAAGTTTGCCTGGGAAAATGGATGAGCTAGAAATATTAGCAGTACAAGAAAAATGGGGCTTAATAGGCATTACGGAAACATGGTGGGATGAATCTCATGACTGGACTGTTAATCTGGATGGTTATAACCTATTTAGGAAAGATAGGGGAAATGGTAAAAGAGGAGGAGGGATCTGTCTTTATGTTAAGCCTGAATTTAAGCCTATAGTTAGAGAAGATATTTATGCTGGCACTAACGGCATCATTGAATCCTTGTGGGTTGAGCTAAATAGTGGAGGAGCTAATTCTAAATGCATATTGGTGGGAGTATGCTATAAACCCCCAAATATAGCTGAAAGTGAGGAAATACAATTATTGTTACAGATTGGAAATGCAGCTAAGCATGGGCAAGTTCTAATAATGGGAGACTTTAATTACCCTGATATAAACTGGATAAACGAGACCAGCAGCTCAGCTAAGGGGAGCAGGTTCTTGAGTACACTCAGGGATCATTATCTAGCCCAGGTAATACAAGAACCTACTAGAAATGGGGCCATCTTGGATTTAGTCATCACAAGTAATATTGATATAATATCAAATGTACAAATAGGGGAACCCTTGGGGAACAGTGATCACAACACAGTCTCATTTGAGATTGAATACAAAAAACAAAGTTGTAAGGGGCCAACAAAAACTCTAAATTTTAAAAGGGCTAACTTTAATGGGCTACGGGCAGCAATACAACATATAGACTGGGACAAAGAACTTACAGGGAAGAATACTGAAAATAAATGGACAACATTCAAATCCTTACTAAATAAACATACTCATCAGCATGTACCATGTGGAAATAAAATAAATAGGAGTAAATCACATCCCATGTGGCTTAACAATGACTTAAAGATCATGATGAGGAAAAAGAAATATGCATTTAAATTATACAAGAAGGAGGGAACAGAGGCATCTTTATGTGACTATAAGGAAATCAACAAGGCTTGCAAAAGGGCTATTAGACTGGCTAAAATAGAAAATGAGAAGTCAGTTGCAATGGAAAGTAAGACTAACCCTAAAATATTTTATAAATATATTAATGGGAAGAAGGCCAGGAAGGAATCGATAGGACCATTACAATGTGACACAGGCCATCTGATAATTAGTGACCAGGAAATGGCAGATGAGCTAAATAGGTTCTTTTCGTCGGTTTACACAAGGGAGGTACCAGTGGTTGGGACACTGCAACATAATGGGGCTACACTACCTTCACTAAATAATTGGTTAACGCAGGAAGAAATACAAAAGAGGTTGGAGAAAATAAATGTTAATAAAGCCCCAGGTCCTGATGGAATACATCCAAGGGTACTGAGGGAGCTGGGTTCTGTAATAGCCAAACCATTATATCTAATCTTTAAAGACTCGCTCACTACAGGGTCTCTACCAGATGACTGGAGAAAAGCAGAGGTGATACCTATATTTAAGAAGGGATCTAGAGCAAATCCGGGGAATTATAGACCAGTGAGCCTCACTTCTGTAGTTGGGAAGCTTTTAGAAGGGTCAATAAGGGACAGAATACAAGAATATGTCTATTTGAACAGGATCATAGGTAGCAGTCAACATGGATTTATGAAGGAAAGGTCGTGTCAGACCAATCTAATAAGTTTTTATGAGGAGGTTAGTAGGAACTTGGATCAGGGCAACTCAGTGGATGTAGTCTTTTTAGATTTTTCAAAGGCATTTGATACAGTGCCACATGGAAGACTAGTGAGCAAACTAAGGGATACAGGAATTGCAGTAAATATCTGCTCATGGATCGAGAGCTGGCTAAAAGACAGGAAGCAAAGGGTTGTTGTAAATGGAACATACTCCGATTGGTCTAATGTGATAAGTGGGGTTCCTCAGGGCTCAGTATTGGGTCCTCTCCTTTTTAACATATTTATTAATGACATTGAAGTAGGACTCGAATGTAGTGTCTCCATTTTTGCTGATGACACTAAGTTGTGCAAGGTAATAAAATCAGATAATGATGTACTTTCCCTACAAAAGGATTTGCATAAATTAGAGAAATGGGCGGCTAAATGGCAGATGAGATTTAATACAAATAAATGTAAGGTTATGCATTTGGGAAGGAACAATAGCCAAGCAATCTATAATCTTAATGGAGCAAATCTAGGGGTATCAGATATTGAAAGGGATTTGGGAGTACTAGTGGACAACCACCTAGGTAACAACGCTCAAAGCCAAGCAGCGGCTGCAAAGGCAAATAAAATATTAGCATGTATTAGGAAGGGTATAGAAGCCAGGGAAGAAGATATAATTCTGCCACTATACACATCTCTAGTACGCCCTCATTTGGAATATGGAGTACAATTTTGGGCACCACCTCACAAAAAAGACATTTTAGAGCTGGAAAAAGTACAGAGAAGGGCTACAAAACTAATAAGGGGAATGGAGGGGCTAAGTTATGAAGAAAGACTAGCAAAATTAAACTTATTTTCGCTAGAAAAAAGGCGTCTAAGAGGAGATATGATTACGTTATTTAAATACATCCAGGGTCAATATAAGGCTTTGTCAAGTGAACTTTTTGTAGCAAGAGATTTTCAACTGACAAGAGGACATCCGTTGAGGTTAGAGGAAAAAAGATTTCACCTTAAACAAAGAAAAGGGTTCTTCACAGTTAGGGTGGTTAAACTGTGGAATTCTCTACCAAAGGAGGTGGTGACAGCGAATTCGATAGACAACTTCAAAAAGGGGTTAGATATATTTCTGAATAAAGAGGGCATTCAAGGCTATCCTAGATAACTAGCAAGGAATATTGATCCAGGGAGAAATTTGATCGCCAGTTTCTGGGGTCAGGAAGGAATTTTGCTTTTTTTTCCCCTTATGAGACAATTGGCAAAGTTTCAATGGGTTTTTTTTTTATGTTTGCCTTCCTCTGGATCAATTAACAATAATTAACAATTAACAATAATAATAAATAGTCCAAATTAAAAAGATCAATAGAGATCTAAAAAGGTTGAACTTGATGGACTAACTCTTTATTCATTCTCCAATACTATACTATTAATAATTATTTAATCAATAATTTAATTAATAACTAATCCGCATATTGCAGATCAGAGGAGATCTTAACAGGTTGAACTTGATGGACTGAAAGTCTTTTTTCAACCTTAATTACTATGTAACTATGTAACTATGTAACATTTTATGACCAATTTGTGCAGAAATCCATATCATTCCAAAGGGTTCACATACTTTTGCTTGCAACTGTAAATGATCATGTGAATAAGGGGATGTTGTTTGCAGACTATATCCTGTTGACATTAACCGATCCTCAAAGGTCATTGTGTTTTCTGTACGACAAACTAGATATGTTTAGCAAGATCTCTTAGAGCACTGGGCTGACTTCTCACTTGGGTACAATCTCTATAGCAAGGATGGATTTCACCTTAGTGATAAGGGAGCTTTTGTGCTAGGGGAAAAGATGGTAGAACAGCTGGGGGAGTTTTTAAACTAATAGGTGGGGGGAGGGACTAGATAGAAGTAATGGGGTAGAGGGGATAAGAGATGAATTAACCGCTCATGGGGGAGGGCTAGTATAATCAATAGGGAGGTATTAGTAAGTAATTCAAGTACAGGGGGAAGGCACCTCAAAACGACACTCATAACATAAGATGTATGCTTACTAATGTCAGAAGCTTGCCAGGAAAAATGGGAGAGCTAGAATTATTGGTAATTAACAAAAAATTGGATTTAATAGGCATTACCAAAACATGGTGGGATGAATCTCATGACTGGACTGGTAATCTGAATGGTTATAACCTATTTAGGAAAGATTGGGGCAATGGTAAAAGGGGAGGAGGAATTTGAATGTTAAGTCTGAATTTAAGCCTATAGTCAGAGAAGATATTTATGGTGGAACAAGCGGTAATGTTGAATGTTTGTGGGTAAGTTAAATAGCAGAGCAGCAAATTCCAAACGAATATTGGTTGGAGTATGCTATAAACCCCCAAATCTAATTGAAAGCGAGGAAATACAATTATTGTTACAGATTGGAAATGCAGCTAAGCATGGGAAAGTTCTAAAAAATGGGAGATTTTAATTACCCTGAAATAAACTGGATGAATGAGACCAGCAGTACGGGTAAAGGGATTTAGTCATCACAAATAATATTGATATGGTATCAAATGTTGGAATAGGGCAACCTTTGGGAAACAGTGATCACAACACAGTCTCATTTGAGATTGAATTAAAAAAACAAAACTAAAAAATAGTTTTATGTAAATAAAACTTAGTGATATTGCTCCACTATAAAAGGGGGCTGGTGCTCACTGAGCACAGTTTAGCTGGGCCTAAGATGGAGGGTGGAGCTGGGGCTAGTGAGGATGTCCAGGGAGGTAGCTGGGTTACAGTTACAAGGGGAAGCAGGGGGAACAGGAGGAGGCAGGCCAGTTCTGAGTTGGCAAACACCAACAGATTTGCCAAATTGAATGAAACTGTTGGGGATGTCCATTCAGAAATGGCAATTCCAGATAGAGCTGTTCCCTCTAACAGCCGGGAGAACAGCTCTACTGGAGGAGTGGGAGGGAAGAATAGGCAGAGCAACAGACAGGTTTTGGTGGTAGGAGACTCTATTATTAGGAAGGTAGATAGGGTGATTTGTCATCCAGATCCCATCCATCAGACAGTTTGCTGTCTCCCGGGTGCTCGGGTTCGTCATGTTGTGGATCGGGTAGACAAATTATTGGGAGGGGCTGGAAATGAACGGCTTGGGTTTTTAGAGCACTGGGCTGACCTCACTTGGGTACAATCTCTACAGCAGGGATGGATTGCACCTTAATGATGAGGGAGCGTTTGTGCTAGGGGATAGGATGGTAGAAGGTCTGGAGAAGTTTCTAAACAGGTGTGTGTGGGGGGGGGGGGACTAGATATAAGTAATGGGGTAGAAAGTGTAGAGAGTATAAGGGATGAATTAACAACTCATAGGGGAGGAGATGGACGGAGGGGTAGTATAGTCAATAGGGAGGTACTACTAAGTAACTCAAGTACAGTGGCAGGCACTTCAAAACTACAGACTCATAAGGTGTATGCTTGCTAATGCCAGAAGCTTGGCAGGAAAAATGGGAGAGTTAGAATTATTAGCAATTAATGAAAATGGGATTTAATAGGCATTACTGAAACATAGTGGGATGAAGCTCATGACTGGACTGTTAATCCGGATGGTTATAACCTATTTAGGAAAGATAGAGGCAATGGTAAAAGAGGAAGACGGATATGTCTGTATGTTGAGCCTGAATTTAAGCCTGTAGTCAGAGAAGGTATTTATGGCGGACCTAGTGATAAAATTGAATTTTTGTGGGTAGAGTTAAATAGCGGAGCAGCAAATTCCAAAAGAATATTAGTAGGAGTATGCTATAAACCCCAAACATAGCTGAAAGTGAGGAAATACAATTATTGTTACAGATTGGAAATGCAGCTAAGCATGGTCAAGTTCTAATAATGGGAGATTTTAATTACCCTGAAATAAACTGGATAAATGAGACCAGCAGTTCAGCTAAGGGGAGACGGTTCTTGAGTACACTCAGAGATCATTATCTGGCCCAGGTTATACAAGAACCTACTAGAAATGATGCTATCTTATATTTAGTTATCGCAAATAATATTGATATAGTATCAAGAGTTGGAATAGGGCAACCTTTGGGAAACAGTGATCACAACACAGTCTCATTTGAAAATGAATTTAAAAAAACAAAACTGTAAGGGGCCAACAAAAAATCTTAATTTTAAAAGTACAGATTGTAACAGTCTAAGGGCAGCAATACAATGTGTAAACTGGGACAGAGAACTGGCAGTTAAAATACTGAACATAAATGGACAACATTTAAATCCATACTAAATATACATAAACATCGGCATATACCATGTGGGAATAAAAGTTGAAGGAGTAAATTACATCCAACATGGCTTAACAATGATTTAAAGATCAAGATACAGAGTAAAAAAACGGCATTTAAATTATACCAAAAAGAGGGGACAGAGACTGCTTTATGGGAAATCAACAAGGCTTGCAAAAGGGATATTAGATTGGCTAGAACAGAAAATGAAAAATTAGTTCCAAAAGAGTAAGACTAACCCTAAAATATTTTTTAAGTATATAAATGGGAAGAGGGTCAGGATGGAAGCTATAGGAGCATTACAATATGAAACAAACCGTCTGACAATTAGTGACCAGGAAAAGACAGATAAGCTAAATAGGCTATTTTCTTCTGTGTATACAGGGGAGGTACCAGTGGTTGGGTCACTGCACCATAATGGTGCTACACTACTTCACCAAATAATTGGTTAACACAGGAAGAAATCCAAAAGTGGTTGAAAAAAATAAATGTCAATAAAGCCCCAGGTCCTGATGGAATACATCCAAGGATACTGAGGGAACTGGGTTACATAATAGCCAAACCATTATATCTAATTTTTCAAGATTCACTCAACACTGGGTCACTACCAGATGACTGGAGAAAAGTGGAGGTGATACCTATATTTAAGAAGGGGGCAAGAGAAAATCCGGGAAATTATAGACCTGTAAGCCTCACTTCTGTAGTGGGTAAGCTTTTAGAAGGGTTAATAAGGGGTGATATACAAGAGTATGTCTATTCAAACAGCATTATAAGGAGGAGCCAAAATGGATTTATGAGGGATAGGTTGTGTCAAACAAATCTAATTAGTTTCTATGAGAAAGTTAGTAGGAACCTGGATCAAGGCAACTCAGTGGATGTAGTCTTTTTAGATTTAGCAAAGGCTCTCAATACAGTGCCACATGGGAGATAATTTTGCAAACTAAGGGATACAGAAATTGAAGTAAATATATGCACATGGATAGAGAGCTGGCTAAAAGATGGGAAACAAAGGGTTGTTGTAAATGGAACATACTCAGATTGGACGAATGTGGTAAGTGGGGTTCCTCAGGGCTCAGTATTAGGTCCTCTCCTTTTTAACATATTTATTAATGACTAGGAATGGAAAGTAGTGTCTCTATTTTTGCTGATAACACGAAGTTGTGCAAGGTAATTGAATAAGAAAAATATGTACTTTCCCTCCAAAGGGATTTGCTTAAATTAGAGAAATAGCAGATGAGATTTAATATGAATGAATGTAAGGTTATGCATCTTGGAAGGAAAAATAACCATGCAATCTATAAACTTAATGAAGCAAATCTAGGGGTATCTGATGTTGAAAGGGATTTGGGAGTGCTTGTGGACAACCACCTATGTAGCAGTTCTCAATGCCAAGCAGCAGCTGCAAAGGAAAATAAACTATTAGCATGTATTAAGAAGGGTATAGATGCAAGGGAGGCAGATATAATTCTAACACTATACAAATCCCTAGTACGCCCTCATTTGGAATATGGGGTACAGTTTTTGTCACCAATTCATAAAAAGGACATTTTAGAACTGGAAAAAGTACCAAGAAAGGCTACAAAATAATAAGGGGAATGGAGAGGCTAAGTTATGAAGAAAGACTAACCAAATTAAACGTATTTTCTCTAGAAAAAAGGTGTCTAAGAGGGGATATGATTACCCTTTATAAATACATGCAGGGTCAGTATAAAGATTTGTCAAGGGAACTTTTTCTGCCAAGAGGTTTGCAACTGAAAAGAGGACATCCTTTGAGGTTAGAAGTAAAAAGATTCCACCTTAAAGAAAGAAAAGTGTTCTTCATAGTAAGGGTGGTTAATCTGTGGAATTCTTCTATCAAGGGAGGTGGTGACAGCGGGTTCGATAGATAACTTTAAAAAGGGATAACATATTATAATTGTCGAAATACGAGACGTTGTCAGGCTTTGCGTGGTGCATACGACTTAGGTGATGAGCGCTAAAGGCGCTTATCATTTCCAGAGCCTCGTGAAGCAAGGTGAGCTTTAAATCGGAGCACTTAGGCGATGAGCGCCAAAGGCACTCATCGCCTGCGAGCCTCGCATAGTGAGGTGAGCCATTAAGGCACTAAAACTCGCAGCACTTGGGCAATGAGCACCTCATTGCCTGCAAAGCGAGCAGTGGAGGCAATGAAACATGACTGCCGACCTGCAAAAAGCAAGAAAAAAATAAAATACAACTAAAACATCACACACAGCACTGGGGAACAGCCAGGACGCTATTACAAAGAGCGGCAAATGCTCACAAACCCTGTAGCACATAGACAAATATTTTACAATCCTAGCTTGCCACTAACAACATTATGCATCTAAACTAGCGCTTTACACAAATAAACCAACGGTTTGCCCTGCGCACGCAGCCAATTCCTAATGCACAGTTGGGACATTCATAAAACTATCTCCTCAGGGCAGCAATAGTCCCAACTGGACATTATATGATGCAGGACAATAAAAAGAGATTGTTGCCTCTTCAGGCTATTGATTGTTACGTATATTAATTACAAAAAGGTAAACTATATTAATTTATTATTCAATTTATTCATTAATTAGTATTTATAAAAATATAGAGAGGAGCCAAAGGACACGCGAGGAGTGGCTTGCAATGAGCGCTGAAGGCGCTCATTGCGAGCCACACGATGAGCGCCGAATGTGCTCAGCACAAGACTAACAATGAGCGCCAAAGGTCCTTAGAGTATAAAAAGCTTAACATTGTGTGCCAAACAGCATTACCATGGCTTCAAATTTTATTGAGTCGCTAGTTGGATATATTTTTAATTAAAAAGGGCATTCAGGGTTATCCTGGTTAGAGGGAGTATTGATTCAGGGAGGAATCCGATTGCCAGTATCTGGGGTCAGGAAGGAATTTTTTTTCCCTTTTATGACAATTGGCAAGGTTTCACTAGGGTTGTCTTGTTTGCCGTCCTCTGGATCAATTAACAACTTATCTGCATATTGCAGATTAGAGGAGATCTTAAAAAGTCGAACTTGATGGGCTGAAAGTCTTTTTTCAACCTCAATGAATATATAACTATGTAAAGAGATACAGAATCTTAGGTAGGATGCTCATTTTAGTAGCCGCTATATGGCCCGTCCATAAGATTTTAAAGCTTGCCCACTTCTGCATGTCTTGTCAAAGATTTGTTTCTTGGGGGGGGTTAGTTAGTCTTGTATAGGTTGGTTATTTTAGATGTAAGTTTTACACCCAGGTATTTTATAAACTGTGTGGGCCAAATTAAGTTATAATCAGATTTAAGAGTGTCAAGCTCAGTTTGCAACATACCCAGCCCCAGAGCTTCAGTTTGCTCTACATTAGGCTTAAGGCCTGGAATTTTGCTAAACTCCTTTATAGTTGTCATGAGTGCTGGAATAGAGTAATGGGGTTTGGTCAGGGTGCATAATAGGTCATCCGCAAAAAGAGAGCATTTAAAATGCTGAAGACCATATTGTACCCCCCGAATGTCAGGATTAGATCTAATTGTTTGCACTAGGTGTTCCATGGCGAGAGTGAGTAACAAAGGTGAAAGTGGGCACCCTTGCCTAGTACCTCTTTGAATTAGAATTTTAGCTTTGTGGTAGTTGGTAGTTTTAAATTAGCTATTGGGGAGTCATAGTATCTCCTAAGCAAGTTGATAAAGCTTCCCACAAATCCAAACTTGTTCAGCATTTTATACAGATACGGCCATTCTACCGTATCAAAAGCCTTTTCAATGTCAAGAGCTAGAAGGCACAATGGAGTGTCGGATTTGTGTGCTAGATACTGAGGGCCTCATTCTATTATCGGCCGTAAATCGGCCGCAAGGCTGTGATTCCTTGCGGGGCTCCCGTTACCTTGCAATTCAATTATACGGCGCCGCAAGGCTATCCCCTTACGGCCGGCCGTATATCTTGCAATCGGCCGTAAACTCAGAAATCTTTAAATGCAAAAATAAATTCAAGACGGCACTGTAAAGCTCTGTAAATGCTAGGGATCATAATGGGGGACATGAGGATTAATAGCAACCCCCTCTCAAGCTTGCACATCAGCCCAAATCCGAGATTACATTAACTGTTTATTTTCCGTCCGCAGCGTGGGCGGGTCTGAGGTGCTCCAAGCCCTCTGGACTTTTTACATGGATATTTGATATAAATTAAAATAAAAATGATTTATGGATTTTAGTGTAGGGGGAATGTTGTGCTATTAATGCTAACACCTACAATCACTTTGTAGTCTCCTCAGAGTGCAGGATGGCTTTATTATGGCTTTATAATGTGCTTAATTGTGTGCCTGCGGGACCTTTTTGCTGCAAGTAAGCTGCGGCGCGGTTTTAGCCTTGCAGAGAGGGTTCCCGGAGCAATTGAATAGCAACCAGATTTTCTTACGGCCGAAACTCTTGCGGCCGTTTAAGATCAAAGGCTTTCCTCCGGCGCCTGCGGCCGCAAGGGATAGCAAGGCTCTGGCCGCAAGCCTGCCGGAGTCCCCGTCCGGAAGGGAATAAAATAGGCAAATAGCTTGCGGCCGGTCCTTGCGGCCCGCATCTCCTACGGCCGATAATAGAATGAGACCCACAAAAGACCCACATTGTCCCCAGCCTCTCTGAAAGGAATAAACCCTGTTTGGTCCTTGTGAATTAAATCTGGTAAGAATTTAGAGACTCGGTTGGCCATCATTTTGGCCAAAATCTTAACATCCCCATTGATCAATTAAATGGGGCGATAGTTTTTAACCTCTAGATTATCCCTGCCCTCTTTTGGAAAAATGACTAGGTCAGCCTTATTTAGTTCAGGTAGCATAGATTCCCCATTTAATCTCACATTAAATAAAGACGTTAGATAGGGATTCACATTTTTTGCAATATAAATGAGTGAAGCCGTCTGGCCCTGGGGATTTGCCCAAATTAAGACCTTGAATAGTAGTTTTAACTTCCTCTTGGGTTATATCCAAGTTCAAGTTGCCTAAGTGGTGGTCCAGAATTGTGGGAAGATCATGTAAGTTAAGGCAGGAATCTATATCTGACTCACTACAATGGAATTGGGAAGAATATATGAGTAGATAGAAGTTTTGGAAAGCCTTTTGGATGTCATTGGGGCTGAAAGAAATTTGACCATCAGCCATTCTAATCCTGGTGGTTCTATTTTGGGAGAATTTATTGTTAAGTTTTCTAGCTAGAAGAGAATCAGATTTGTTTGCCTTCCAGTAACATAGGTGTTCCATCTTTCTCGTAGCCTGTTTAGTGCTATGCGACAATACGCCATCTAATTCTAACCTTGTTTTGTCTATTAGCTTATGTCCCTTAAGGGAGGGGTTTTGTTGGTTTATTTCTTATAATCTCTTTAGTGTCTTTGTGAGGTCTGCCTCCTTTTTCCTAAGAATCTTTCTTTGGGTTGAGGCTAGCTTGATGCAGGTTCCCCTGATAAAGGCCTTATGGGCGGCCCAGAGCCAGCCATCTCCTGTCTCTGGAGAGGCATTAGTCTCAAAAAATAAATTTATATATTTGGCAATTAATTCCATGCTACTTGGATTGGACAATAAAATTAATTTATTTTCCAGGCTTAGGGGGGTTGCAAATTAGGACCCAAATCTAGCTCAATGAGTTCCAGGGCATGGCCCGACCAGGGGCAGGGAGCAATCTCACATTTCAAGATAAGGGATGTACTAACAACGAGTATCAATCCTCGAGTATGTCAGGTGAGTTGGGGAATAGAATGTATAATATCTTCTGTCCGGGTGAATTCTCCTCCAGGCATCGACCAGCCCCAACCTATTGAACAGGGACTTAATCTGTTTTGTTTTGTTGTGGAATCTGTTGCTAAAGGATTTCCCTGATCTATCCAGGGTCAGGTCCAATAATCCCAGATCCAGGGTTTCAATTATTTTCAACAGGGCAATCAAAACTGTATAAGCGGGAGAAGTGGGTTTCCTGCATGAAAATTACTGAGGGTTTATGTTTTTTGTAAAATGTGAAGGCCTTTAAAAAGGGGAATTGAAACCCTTTACATTGTGGGTAATTAAGGTATAATTAGAGGGAGCCATTTAAAGGTAGGTGTAAAACTCTAGGTGTGTGTGTTATTAGCTGATAGCTGGCCCGTGGGGAGCAAGGAGAAGGAGAGCCCGGAAAGGCAACAGTAGGTCTGCGTGTGACAGGCAAATTATCCTGTTATAAAAGAGAAAAATAAGGGTGAGACGATAGTGCACTAGCTTTACATCAGTGAGGTCGATATGTCTGAGGAAGCAGAAGAGCGGATTCAAATTAGCAGTTAGCATTTCTCTTATGATACAACTACAAAGGCTTAAAAATAAAAACGTTTAACAACAGTCAATTTTCAATCATGACCATCAGAGGAATCCAATCCACAGAAAGTGGGGAAGTAATCCAGCAAACTGTAATAATATTGACAGATGTATATCTTAAACCATTCTAGCAATATAAATCAGAGTACTAGATGATAACAGATGAACATCTTACATTATTGTTAGAATCCAATGTTGCAAGATTCTAATCAGGTCGTGAGCCCAACTTGGAATCGGCAATGCGACCAGTGTCCTCTGTGCAGGCTTTATTTCTGGTGTGTTGACTGCTTGCACTATCCAGAAGATTTCTGGATCCCCCAGGAGTCAATGTTTGCCATGAACTTGAGCTCTTACCAGCGCACACTGCCTCTTGGGGATGGGTGGAGGAGGTTGCTCTTGCCTTGCTTCTATTATTTCCTCAGAACAAAGATGCAAGCACTGCAGCACCGATAAGCAGTCATCTAGTGTGTGGGTGGTATAAGTTGTGCCCTGAAAGTTGTAAGAGAGGGCAAACAGGAAATTCCAACAGTACTGGGTCTTATGCTGGAGAAGGATTGCAAGAGCAGCCTCTGTTTGGTCAGTGTAAAACTGTAAGGGAGAGTCATCAGGGCCCTTGATAGTATGTAGCTTCCTAGTTACCGAGAGAAGAGTATCCCTAGCTTGCTACCTCAGGAATCTGACAATGACATCTTTAGGGGAGTCCAGGCTCCTCGTGCCTACCAGAGCTCTATGGGCACGTTCAATTTCCTGCATCTTTTCGCATTGATCAGGGAAAATTACAGCAATAGTGTCTGTGAAATACTTGGTTAGATCTTGTATAGCTCTTGCGGATGCAAATGTTATGGCGGCGAGACTGTTTTTTTTAGGTCCTCTATCTTGTCTGTGAGATCAGATACATGAAAGGTGTTTTGAGCGATAGATGACCTATCCCTCTCCTGGGCCTCTGCTAACTAATACGTCATCTCCTCCAGTAGCTACAGTAGGTACAATGTCCCAGTTCCTTCAGATCTTTTGGTAGGGGTTCAATCGCTTTCGCTAAAAGCTGTTTGATCATAGCCATTGATCTGGCCGATAAGTCTATGTGCCGACGAGACTCTTTGGGGTTCTCTTCCTGATGTGAGGAGTCAGAGTGCTCAGAAATAGAGTCCACCGGAGACTTGTGCCGGGTAGTTTTTGGTGGAAAATGCTCTCTTATGCCCTTTGTGAGGGCTGCACGTTTAGGTTTCCCTATCTCAGTAAGCAGAGTGCGAATAACCGCAATATGTCCGCCGTGGAAACAGTTGGATGTGGTTTTCAAAGAGCAGCTGTGTTTAGAGCTTTGTCTGATACTCTATTACTTCAGTTTGTAGGACATCAGTTTGTAGAACAAGACCGGCTCTGAAAAAATAGTTAAGACACCTGCTGGCTGTATTGCTGGATTAGGTCCCCATTTTGTTCCTATTCCATGTCAGAGATACATCCCTAGAACTAAAAAAAAAAGGTGTAAGAAGTCTAGAGATTGTTGCAACCTTCTCGAGCAGCCTCTAGGTGGCGATAAGAGGCCAGGTTTCCAAGTAGTGCCACACAGGCAATGAAGCAGCTTGTAGGTACCAGCTTAAAGTTCTTAGTCACTCAGGTACTGTTAAGGCATAAAGTCACAAAGTACTATTTGGAAAGTAGATCAGCGCGTGTAATAGCTCATCGTTAGATGGAGAAGAAAATGTAGGTTGCAAATTCAATATTAACAAGCAAAAATTAAGGTCTGGGTGTGTAGTAACATAGTCATGAGAGGTGGTACAGTGCCTTGCAAAAATATTCACCCCCCTTTTTACCTATTTTGTTACAATTTTATGTGATGGATCAGAACACAATAGTCTAAGTTGGTGAAGTGAAATAAGAAAAGTATATACATAAAACTTTTTTTAGAAATAGAAAATTGAAAATTGGCATGTGCGTATGTATTCACGCCCATAGTTATGAAGCCCATAAAAAGCTCTGGTGCAACCAATTACCTTCAGAAGTCACATAATTAGTGAAATGATGTCCACCTGTGTGTAATCTAAGTGTCACATGATCTGTCTTTACATATACACACCTTTTTTTTAATGGCCCCAGAGGCTGCAACACCTAAGCAAGAGGCACCACTAACCATGAAGACCAAGGAACTCTCCAAACAAGTAAGGGACAATGTTGTTGAGAAGTACAAGTTACAGTTAGGTTAGAAAAATAGATCCAAATCTTTGACGATCCCCAGAAGCACCATCAAATGTATCATGGGGCCTGTTTACAAGTGGATTTACCTTACAAGTAAAGGCTGATAAATTGCAGAGTGCACTAATTGTGCCCAGGTGAGAAGGCAGAAGTTAATGTAAACAGGAGAAGGGGCAAACTTGTGAGCTTGCGAACATTTTCAGTATCAAGTGCAATTCTAGTAATAGCCTAGGAGTTTAAATAAAAGGAGGGACTTCAAAGAAAAGGGAGGGCAAATTTATAGTGCAAAGGAGGAAAACTTTATATAAATATATTATTTTATATTCTTTTTTTTTCCCACTGAAATTTTGTAGACAATAATAAAAATTATGAGTTAGTCCAGTGGCAACCTTATTCAGTGTACATCCTGTCATATGTATGCAATACTGGAACAGATGATCCAGGGTCCATACCTCTGTGAGAGGTGTGAGCATGTTGCCTCTCTGGAAGCTCAAATTGGAGATCTGAAGAGGAGAATTGCAGCACTTAGTGATATTGCTCCACTGGAAAGGGGGTTGGTGCTCACTAAGCACAGTTTAGCTGGGCCTAGCATGAAAGGTGGAGCTGGGGCTAGTGAGGATATCCATGCAGGTAGCTGGGTTACAGTTAGAAGGGGAACAGGAGGAGGCAGGCCAGTTCTGAGTTGGCAAACACCAACAGATTTGCCAGATTGAGTGAAACTGTTGGGGATGTCCATTCAGGAATGGCAATGCCAGAAAGAGCTGTTCCCTCTAACAGCCGGGCGAACAGCTCTACTGGAGGAGAGGGAGGGAAGAATAGGCAGAGCAACAGACAGGTTTTGGTGGTAGGGGACTCTATTATTAGGAAGGTAGATAGGGTGATTTGTCACCCAGATCCCAGCAATCGAACAGTTTGCTGTCTCCCGGGTGCTCGGGTTCGTCATGTTGTGGATCGGGTAGACAAATTATTGGGAGGGGCTGGAAATGAACCGGCGGTCTTGGTACATATTGGTACCAATGACAAAGTTAGTGGAAGATGGAGTGTCCTAAAGAATGCTTTTAGAGAACTAGGTAATAAGCTGAAGGCAAGGACCTCCAAGGTAGTATTTTCTGAGATACTACCAGTGCCACGTGCTAGCCCAGGGAGGCAGAAGGAGATTAGGGAGGTTAATGCGTGGCTAAAGATGTGGTGCACTAAGGAGGGGTTTGGGTTTTTAGAGTTCTGGGCTGACTTCTCACTTCGGTACAATCTCTACAGTAGGGATGGATTTCACCTTAATGATGAGGGAGCTTTTGTACTAGGGGATAGGATGGTAGAAAGGCTTGAGGAGTTTTTAAACTAGTAGGTGGGGGGGAGGGACTAGATATAAGTAATGGGGTAGAAAGTGTAGAGGGTTTAAGGGATGCATTAACAACTCATAGGGGAGGAGATGGGGGGAGGGGTAGTATAGTCAATAGGGAGGTAGTACTAAGTAATTCAAGTACAATGGGAGACACTTCAGAACTACAGTCTCATAACATAAGGTGTATGCTTGCTAATGCCAGAAGCTTGCCAGGAAAAATGGGAGAGTTAGAATTATTAGCAATTAATGAAAAATGGGATTTAATAGGCATTACCGAAACGTGGTGGGATGAATCTCATGACTGGACTGTTAATCTGGATGCTTATAACCTATTTAGGAAAGATAGAGGCAATGGTAAACGAGGAGGAGGCATTTGTCTGTATGTTAATCCTGAATTTAAGGCTATAGTCAGAGAAGATATTTATGGCGGACCTAGTGATAAAGTTGAATGTTTTTGGGTAGAGTTAAATAGCGGAGCAACAAATTCCAAAAGAATATTAGTAGGAGTTTGCTATAAACCCCCAAATATAGCTGAAAGTGAGGAAATATAATTATTGTTACAGATTGGAAATGCAGCTAAGCACGGGCATGTTCTAATAATGGGAGATTTTAATTACCCTGAAATAAACTGGATAAGTGAGACCAGCAGTTCAGCTAAGGGGAGCAGGTTCTTGAGTACACTCAGGGATCATTATCTGGCCCAGGTTATTCAGGAGTCTACTAGAAATGAAGCTATCTTAGATTTACTCATCACAAATAATATTGATATAGTATCAAATGTTGAAATAGGGCAACCTTTGGGAAACAGTGATCACAACACAGTCTCATTTGAGATTGAATTAAAAAAACAACATTTTAAGAGGCCAACAAATTTTTTTTTGAAAGGGCAGATTTTAACGGTCTAAGGGCAGCAATACAAAGTATAGACTGGGACAGAGAACTGGCAGGTAAAAACACTGACCACAAGTGGACAACATTTAAATCCTCACTAAATATACATACACAACGACATATACCGTGTTGGAATAAAAGTAAAAAGAGTAAATCACAACCCATGTGGCTTAACAATAATTTAAAGATCAAGATACGGTGTAAAAAACAGGCATTTAAATTATACAAACAAGAGGGGACAGAGACTGCTTTACGGGAATACAAGGAAATCAACAAGGTTTGCAAAAGCGCAATTAGACTGGCTAAAATAGAAAATGAAAAATGTATTGCAAAAGAGAGTATGACTAACCCTAAAATATTTTTTAAGTATATTAATGGGAAGAAGGCGAGGAAGGAAGCTATAGGAACATTAGAATGTGAAACAGGCTGTCTGAAAATTAGTGACCAGGAAAAGGCAGATGAGCTAAATAGGTTATTTTCTTCGGTATACACAAGGGAGGTACAAGTGGTTGGGACACGGCAACATAATGGGGCTACACCACCTATGCCAAATAATTGGTTAACACAGGAAGTAATCCAAAAGAGGTTGTAAAACATAAATGTTAATAAAGCCCCGGGTCCTGATGGAATACATCCAAGGGTACTAAGGGAACTGGGCTCTGTAATAGCCAAACCATTATATTTAATTTTTCAAGATTCACTCAACACAGGGTCTCTACCAGATGACTGGAGAAAAGCTGATGTGATACCTGTATTTAAAAAGGGAGCAAGAGCAAATCCGGGGAATTATAGACCAGTGAGCCTCACTTCTGTAGTGGGGGAGCTTTTAGAAGGGTTAATAAGGGATAATATACAAGAATATGTCTATTTGAACAGGATTATAAGTAGGAGTCAACATGGATTTATGAGGGATAGGTCATGTCAAACAAATCTAATTAGTTTCGACGGGGAGGTTAGTAGGAACCTGGATCAAGGCAACTCAGTGGATGTAATCTTTTTGGATTTTGCAAAGGCTTTTGATACAGTGCCACATGGGAGACTATTGGGCAAACTAAGGGATACAGGAATTGCAGTAAATATCTGCTCATGGATTGAGAGCTGGCTAAAAGACAGGAAGCAAAGGGTTGTTGTAAAAGGAACATACTCCGATTGGACTAATGTGGTAAGTGGGGTTCCTCAGGGTTCAGTATTAGGTCCCCTCCTTTTTAACATATTTATTAATGACTTAGAGGTAGGATTGGAGTGTGGGGTCTCCATTTTTGCTGATGACACAAAGTTGTGCAAGGTAATTAAATCAGATAATGATGTGCTTTCCCTCCAAGGGGATTTACATAAAATTGAGGAATGGGCATCTAAATGGCAGATAAGATTTAATACGAATAAATGTAAGGTTATGCATCTGGGAAGGAAAAATAGCCATGCAATTTATAATCTTAATGGAGCAAATCTAGGTGTATCAGATATTGAAAGGGATTTGGGAGTGCTTGTGGACAACCACCTAGATAACAGTGCTCAAAGCCAAGCAGCAGCTGCAAAGGCAAATAAAATATTAGCATGTATTAAGAAGGGTATAGAAGCCAGGGAAGCAAATATAATTCTGCCACTATACAAATCTCTAGTACGCCCTCATTTGGAATATGGAGTACAATTTTGGGCACCACTTCATAAAAAGGACATTTTAGAGCTGGAAAAGGTACAGAGAAGGGCAACAAAACTAATAAGGGGGCTAGAGGGGCTAAGTTATGAAGAAAGACTAACCAAATTAAACTTATTTTCTCTAGAAAAAAGGCGTCTAAGAGGAGATATGATTACCTTATATAAAAACATCCAGGGTCAGTATAAAGATTTGTCAAGGGAGCTTTCTGTGCCAAGAGGTTTTCAACTGACAAGAAGACACCCCTTGAGGTTAGAAGTAAAAAGATTCCACCTCAAAGAAAGAAAAGGGTTCTTCACAGTAAGGGTGGTTAATCTGTGGAATTCTCTACCAGAGGAGGTGGTGACAGCGGATTCGATAGATAACTTTAAAAGGGTACCAGATTTATTTCTAATTAAAAAGGGAATTCAGGGTTATCATGGATAATTAGAGAGACAGTATTGATCCAAATTTTTTACATTTACCTTTGAGACAATTGGCTAAGTGAGTTTTTTTTTTTTTTTTTCTATTTGCCTTCCTCTGGACTAATTAATAATAAAAAATAAAAAAAAATTAAATAATTGATTAATAATTAACAACTAATGAATTACTAGTTAATCCGCATATTGCAGATCAGAGGAGATCTTAAAAGGTTGAACTTGATGGACTGAAAGTCTTTTTTCAACCTTAAATACTATGGGCCTCATTCTATTATCGGCCGTAAAACGGCCGCAAGGCTACGATTCCTTGCGGGGGTACCGTTACCTTGGAATTCAATTATACGGCCCGCAAGGATCTCACCTTACGGCCGGCCGTATATCTTGCAACCGGCCGTAAGCTCAGAAATCTTTAAACGCAAAAATAAATTCAAGACTGCACTGTAAAGCTCTGTAAATGGTAGGGATCATATTGGGGGACATGAGGATTAATAGCAACCCCCTCTCAAGCTTGCACATTAGCCCAAATCCGAGTTTACATTAACTGTTTATTTTCCGGCCGCAGCGTGGGCGGGTCTGAGGTGCTCCAAGCCCTCTGGACTTTTTACATGGATATGTGACATAAATTAAAAAATAATTTATTTACGGATTTGAGTGTAGGGGAATGTTGTGCTATTTTTGCTAACACATACAATCACTTTATAGTCTCCTCAGAGTGCAGGATGGCTTTATTTCGGCTTTATAATGTGCTTAATTGGTGCTAGCGGGACCTTTTTGCTGCAAGTAAGCTGCGGCTCGGTTTTAGCCTTGCAGAGAGGGTTCCCGGAGCAATTGAATAGCAACCAGGATTTTCTTGCGGCCGAAACTCTTGCAGCCGTTTTAGATCAAAGGCTTTCCTCCGTAAGGGATAGCAAGGCGCCGGCCGCAAGCCTGCCGGAATCCCCGGCCGGAGGGGAATAGAATAGCCGAATAGCTTGCGGCCGGTCCTTGCGGCCCCGCATCTCCTATGGCCGTATACGGCCGATAATAGAATGAGGCCCTATGTAACTATGTAACTATGTAATAACCAAATGGAAAGAACATGGCACAACAGCAAACCTGCCCAGAGACGGCCGCCCATCAAAACTCATTGACCGGGCAAAGAGGGCATTAGTCAGAGAGGCAGCACAGAGACCTAAGGTACCCCTGGAGGAGCTGCAGAGTTCCACAGCAGAGACTGGAGTATCTGTACATAGGATGACCATAGAGTTGGGCTTTATGGCAGAATGGCCAGAAGAAAGCCATTAGTTTCAGCAAAAAACAAAAGGGCATGTTTTGAGTTTGCGAAAAGGCATGTGGGAGACTCCCAAAATGTATGGAGGAAGGTGCTCTGGTCTGATGAGAATAAAATTGAACTTTTCGGCCATCAATGAAAACGCTATGTCTGGCGCAAACCCAACACATCACATCACCCAAAGAACGCCCACAGTGAAACATGGTGGTGGCAGCATCATGCTGTGGGGATGTTTTTTAGCAGCCGGGACTGTTAAACTGATCAGAGTTGAGGGAAAGATTGATGGTGCTAAATACAGGGATATTCTTGAGCAAAACCTGTACCACTCTGTGCGGGATTTGAGGCTAGGACAGAGGTTCATCTTCCAGCAGGACAATAACCCCAAACACAATGCTAAAGCAACACCTAAGTGGTTTAAGGGGAAACATGTAAATGTGTTGGAATGGCCTAGTCAAAGCCCAGACCCCAATGCAATAGAAAATTTGTGGTCAGACTTAAAGATTGCTGTTCATAAGCGCAAACCATACAACCTGAAGGAGCTAGAGCAGTTTTGCAACCTCATAGAGACTTATCCAAAGCGACTTGGAGCTGTGATTGCCTCAAAAGGTGGCTCTACAAAGTATTGACTTTAGGGGGGTGAATTCACATTGACTTTTTCTGTTATTTTGTCCTATTTGTTGTTTGCTTCACAATAATAAAAATAAAACATCTTCAAAGTTGTGGGCATGTTCTGTAAATTAAATGATGCAAATCTTAAAACAATCCATGTTAATTCCAGGTTGTGAGGCAATAAAACACAGAAAATGCCAAGGGGGATAAATACGGTATGTACTCGAGTATAAGCCGAGTTTTTCAGCCCTTTTTTTAAGGCTAAAAAGGGCCCCCTCGGCTTAAACTCGAGTCACTCCCCCCTGTGTCTCTATTACTCCCCTGTGTCTCTCTAACCCCCCCATGTCTCTCTAACCCCCCCGTGTCTCTTTCCCTCCCCATCCTCATCCTCAACCCCCCCTCCTCATTCTAAACCCCCCTCATATCTCTAAACCCCCCCTCACTTTGCCCCTCTAAATACCTCTCCCTCTCCTTTTCCCCTCACTTACCTCCATCTTCAGCTTCTGCTCCGGCCTCCGCTCCTTCCGGCGTCTTGACCCGGGCCAATGCTAATGACGTGGTGCGCATGTAACTTCACGTCATTAGCATATACCGGGTGCCGACGCCCACTCATCCTCTCCCTCCACTCTCCCTCCCCTCATCCTCTCCCTCTTCTCCCCCTTCCCTCATCCTCTCCCTCTCCTCTCCACCCCCTCTCCTCTCCCTCTCCTCCCCCTTCCTGCATCCTCTCCCTCCCCTCTCCCTCCCCTCCTCCTCTCCCTCTCCTCTCCCTCTCCTCCCCCTCCCCTCATCCTCTCCCTCTCCTCCCCTCCCCGCATTCTCTCCCTTCCCTCCTCCTCTCGCTCTCCTTTCCCTCCCCTCCCCCCATCCTCTCCCTCCCCCTCTCCCTCCCCTCGTCCTCCTTCCTCCCTCCCCTCATCCTCTCCCTCCCCCTCTCCAATTACCCCCCCCCATCACTTACCTGTATTGCACTGCAGCTGTCCAGCGCGTCTTCTGTATCATCACCCGGTATATGATAATGACGTTACATCATTAGCATATACCAGTGCCGACGTCCACTCATCCTCTCCCTCTCCTTTCCCTCCCCTCATCCTCTCCCTCTTCTCCCCCTCCCCTCATCCTCTCCCTCTCCTCCCCCTACCCTCATCCTCTCCCTACCCTCCCCCTCCCCTCATCCTCTCCCTCTCCTCTCCCTCCCCTCATCCTTTCCCTCCCCTCTCCCTCCTCCCTTTCCCCCTCTCCAATTTCCCCCACCGCCCTCCGCTCACTTACCTGTATTGCGCTACTCCTGCAGCTGTCCAGCGCGTCTTCTGTGTCGGGACCCGGAATATGCTAATGACGTCACGTCACTAGCATATAGCGGGTACCGACGTCCACTCATCCTCTCCCTCTCCTCCCCCTCTCCCTTCCCTCATCCTCTGCCCTCATCCTCTCCCTCTCCTCTCCCTCTTCTCACCCTCCCCTTATCCTCTCCCTCCCCTCTCCCTCCCCTCCTCCTCTCCCTCCCCTCATCCTCCCTCCTCCTTTCCCCCTCTCCAATAACCCCCCCCTCCCCTCACTTACATGTATTGCGCTGCTCCTGCAGCTGTCCAGCGCGTCTTCTGTGTCAGGACCCGGTATATGCTAATGACGTGACGTCCTCACTTTATCCTTCTAAATACCTCCCCCTCTCCCTTTCCCCTCACTTACTTCCATCTTCAGCTTCTGCTCCGGCCTCCGCTCCTTGAGAAGAGGGAGAGGAGAGGGAGAGGATGAGGGGAGAGGATGAGGGGAGGGAAATGTAAATTTCAATTCACAGAATATAATGACAGGGGGCTGATGGGTAAATGAGCGGGCAGGACGCATGCCGCTCCCATAGGTCGCAAGGAGAGCCATACAACGCCGAGAACACGCCACTCACCCTCAAGACACAGAAGACGCCAAGGTTCCAGACCCGTTAACAGTTGGAGGATGGAAAACGCCTTCGTCCTTTGATTTTAAAAGTATGATCTCCCTAGAAAGTCCCCTAAATTCCAGCTAACTGTAAGTTTTTGTGGGGAAAGACTGTTTGGAAGAAATATTGCAGCTATCACGCATTGCAGGACGGCATGGTGTGAGAGGACTGCTAAACCATAACATATTAACCCCAAATAGAGAACAAACAGGGGAAGAATGACAATCAAAATTTTAAAGAAAAAATAATTGAAGGCGGGGGGGGGGGGCATACACTTAACTTTATCTACACATAACAAAGCTGGAAACAACATAATTGACTGACATAGCTACATAGTAGGGTGATGGGTGTTCAGTAAATGAATGGACAAAAAAAAAATAGCCTTTCCACTGAACCAGTTATTCATATTAAATGTATAGAGATGCTCCTCTTGTTATGGAAGTGATATAAGTGAATTTAATCAGATCATAGGGAGTGAGCAATATATGGAAGGATTCCAAATAGTGCCAATTTCAACAGCACTTTTTATGCATTTAAGAGAAACACATTAAACAAAATACAACTAAATATCAAAGCCCTAAAACACTAAGGGCCCTATTAAATTCTCCCTCGTAGTTCTCTCGGTGCTCGCAAAAGGCAGTTTTCCTGCTGTTTGCGAGAACCGAATCTCTCGCAGCCTGCTTTACGATATGACTGCGAGAAAATGGCCGAGAATAGGCTCCGAGAGAGCTACGTAGCCTTAAATCTATGCACGAGTCTCGCATATCGTAAGAATCCCTACGTGGACAAAAAGTCCACGCAAGGGATCCGAAAGCCTCTACGTGCTGCCTCGGAACAGCCCGAGACAGCAGTGTGAGGCTCCCCCCTGCACCCTATACACATCCCCATGCTGCAGGGGTCTCTATCAGGACCCCTGCAGCACCCCCACATTAACCCCTTGCAGCGGGGGTCCCCGATCTGCATAGATCAGGCCCCCCGCTGCATTTAAAACTTTTAAATTCCCCGCCGCGGCTCCTTAAAGGGACCGCGGCACACTATTACCCAATCCCGGCCGCGGCACTTAAAATTAACCCCCCTCTATGCTGGGGGTCCCCATCGGGACCCCCGAAGTGTCCCCACATAAACCCATTGCAGGGGGGGTCCCCGATCTGCATAGATCAGGCCCCCCGCTGCATTTAAAACTTTTAAATTCCCCGCCGCGGCTCCTTAAAGGGACCGCGGCACACTATTACCCAATCCCGGCCGCGGCACTTAAAATTAACCCCCCTCTATGCTGGGGGTCCCCATCGGGACCCCCGAAGTGTCCCCATATAAACCCCCTGCAGCGGGGGGCCCCGATCGGCACCGATCGTGACCCTGCTGCAATTCAATTTTAAATTTCCCGCCTCGCAGGTCCTCAAAGGACCGTAAAGGTCCTGAAAGGACTCGCACTAAAAATATTAACCCCAGGCAACTATAATTACCCCATTAACTCATGATGGTCAATCCAGACCACCATAAGGCCTAAATTAACATATTAACTCATGATGGTCAATCCAGACCACCATAAGACCTAAATTAACCCATTAACTCATGATGGTCAATCCAGACCACCATAAGACCTAAATTAACCCATTAACTCATGATGGTCAATCCAGACCACCATAAGGCTCTATTTAACCCCATCAGTCCCATAAGGGTATATTATTACCATTATGGGCCTGTTACAACCCAACATTAACCACATAAGTGCCATGATGGTCCTCAAGGACCATCATGACACTAACTACAAACACTACACTATAACCCCCAATAAACCATTTAATCTAAACTAACCCCCTCTACACTAATCTATTAACACTTACACTACCTACTTACACTACCTACCCCCTAATAAACCTCCCCAACACTCTAATTACAAAAAACAAAAAACCTACAGCACAGAAAACAAAAAACCTACAGTACAAAAAACAAAAAAACCTACAGTACAGAAAAAAAAAACAATTACAACCCCACCCCCCACTACAGAAAATAAAAAAATTACACACCTGAAAAGGAAAGACAGATAAACACAATACAATACATACATATAATACATTAAATACATTACATACAATACATGACATTACATATAATATATTACATATAATACATTACATACATTACATACAATACATGACATTACATATAATATATTAAATATAATATATTACATATAATATATTACATATAATATATTACATATAGTCCTAATCAAATACCCCCTATCTATCTAACATACAATCTATTTAATTTAAAATAAATCCTAACTATATCAAATACATCCCCCTATCTATCTAATATACAAAAAATCCTAACTACATACACAGACTCTTATTCTAAACTAAAATAAAATAATTACAGTCCTAACTACATACACAGACCCTAATTCTAAGCTAAAATCAATAAATTAAGACCACTTACCTTTAAGATGTTGCTTCAGATCACTAACCTATGGGTCAAACAAAAAATAAAAATGAGTACAAAACATTAACATCAAATAAATAAACATTCTATACATTCTAAATATTCAACTCACCTTTACAGCATGTCCAGTCACTGTTTAGCTCTTCCGGCGCGGCCCTGTTAAAAAAAAAACACAATACATGAATACATGAATACAATATATAAACAATAAATAAAATACACAAATAAACATCTAAATATACATTTAACTTACCTCCCCGCGATGTCCCCGGCCTTCTCTCCTTCAGCCCCGGCTGGGCCGCGGAACCATCCGCGCTCTAAAAAAAAAAAAAAAAAAAACTAACTGAGGTCTGCACTGGCAGACCTCCCCGACGCTACTGAACCTCCCGGAGTCGTTTCCGGGAGGAAATTGGCATTGGCGGCTTGTGAATGGCTGAAAAAGCTGTCTATCAATTTCAGCCAATCAAAAGTCGTCAATGTGTGAGCCAATCAGGATGGGATACACCCCAATATCCCACCCTGATTGGCTAAAACACTTGTCTATCTTTCTGGGAACCAATCACAACGCTCAGATGCCTTCAGCCAATCACTATGGGATACACCCCCACGGAGTGATTGGTAGAAGACATCTGCGCATCCTGATTGGCTCCTACATTGACGACTTTTGATTGGCTGACAGCTTTTTCAGCCAATCACAAGCCGACAATGCCAATTTCCTCCCGGAAACGACTCCGGGAGGTTCAGTAGCGTCGGGGAGGTCTGCCAGTGCAGACCTCCGTTATTTTTTTTTATTTTTTTTTTTTAGAGCGCGGATGGTTCCGCGGCCCAGCCGGGGCTGAAGGAGAGAAGGCCGGGGACATCGCGGGGAGGTAAGTTAAATGTATATTTAGATGTTTATTTGTGTATTTTATTTATTGTTTATATATTGTATTAATGTATTCATGTATTGTGTTTTTTTTTTTAACAGGGCCGCGCCGGAAGAGCTAAACAGTGACTGGACATGCTGTAAAGGTGAGTTGAATATGTAGAATGTATAGAATGTTTATTTATTTGATGTTAATGTTTTGTACTAATTTTTCTTTTTGTTTGACCCATAGGTTAGTGATCTGAAGCAACATCTTAAAGGTAAGTGGTCTTAATTTATTGATTTTAGCTTAGAATTAGGGTCTGTGTATGTAGTTAGGACTGTAATTATTTTATTTTAGTTTAGAATAAGGGTCTGTGTATGTAGTTAGGATTTTTTGTATATTAGATAGATAGGGGGATGTATTTGATATAGTTAGGATTTATTTTAAATTAAATAGATTGTATGTTAGATAGATAGGGGGTATTTGATTAGGACTATATGTAATATATTATGTGTAATATATTATATGTAATGTATGTAATGTCATGTATTGTATGTAATGTATGTAATGTATTATATGTAATATATTATATGTAATGTCATGTATTGTATGTAATGTATGTAATGTATTATATGTATGTATTGTATTGTGTTTATCTGTCTTTCCTTTTCAGGTGTGTAATTTTTTTATTTTCTGTAGTGGGGGGTGGGGTTGTAATTGTTTTTTTTTTTTATGTACTGTAGGTTTTTTTGTTTTTTGTACTGTAGGTTTTTTGTAATTAGAGTGTTGGGGAGGTTTATTAGGGGGTAGGTAGTGTAGGTAGGTAGTGTAAGTGTTAATAGATTAGTGTAGAGGGGGGTTAGTTTAGATTAAATGGTTTATTGGGGGTTATAGTGTAGTGTTTGTAGTTAGTGTCATGATGGTCCTTGAGGACCATCATGACACTTATGTGGTTAATGTTGGGTTGTAACAGGCCCATAATGGTAATAATATACCCTTATGGGACTGATGGGGTTAAATAGAGCCTTATGGTGGTCTGTATTGACCATCATGAGTTAATGGGGTAATTATAGTTGCCTGGGGTTAATATTTTTAGTGCGAGTCCTTTCAGGACCTTTACGGTCCTTTGAGGACCCGCGAGGCGGGAAATTTAAAATTGAATTGCAGCAGGGTCACGATCGGTGCTGATCGGGGCCCCCCGCTGCAGGGGGTTTATATGGGGACACTTCGGGGGTCCCGATGGGGACCCCCAGCATAGAGGGGGGTTAATTTTAAGTGCCGCGGCCGGGATTGGGTAATAGTGTGCCGCGGTCCCTTTAAGGAGCCGCGGCGGGGAATTTAAAAGTTTTAAATGCAGCGGGGGGCCTGATCTATGCAGATCGGGGACCCCCCCTGCAATGGGTTTATGTGGGGACACTTCGGGGGTCCCGATGGGGACCCCCAGCATAGAGGGGGGTTAATTTTAAGTGCCGCGGCCGGGATTGGGTAATAGTGTGCCGCGGTCCCTTTAAGGAGCCGCGGCGGGGAATTTAAAAGTTTTAAATGCAGCGGGGGGCCTGATCTATGCAGATCGGGGACCCCCGCTGCAAGGGGTTAATGTGTGGGGGCTGCGGGGGTTCCTATGGACCCCTGCAGCAAGGTGTTCATGTGAGGACAATTCGGGGGTCCCGACGGGGACCCCCCCATTGAGGGGGGGTTAATTTTAGGTTCCGGGGGGGGGTATTCGGAGTACCCCCACGGCAGGGCTTATGTGGGGGACTGCCGCGGAGGTCCCTTTTAGGACCCCCGCAGCAATTGATGAGGAGTGGGAGCCTGCGATATCATCTCGCAGGCTGTCACTCCTCATGTACATTTACGCAGTGTAGATACGTACGGCCCTGCTGCGTAGCTCATACGTTGCTCGCAGCAGGGCTAATTTAATAGCATTGTAAGTTAGAGAAACTTTGCAGTACGTAGGGCTTAAGTAGAAGCCTCTTATTTACGAGGCTGGAATTTAATAGGGCCCTAAATTCTGTTTAAGGACAAGAAAGACTCTATAATAGAGACTACAATTGTTTCACTCTTATTAAAGGTGAATTTACATCCCATGCAAAGAACCTCTGATACAAATAAAAGAACAGTGGTAGGTTGTAGGATTAGTTCAAAGAGATTTCTAGAATGATGGTTGAACACACCATTCTCAAATTATGAAAGGACAACATATAATAATACCACTCTTTGTAAATAAAAGGACAGTTTCTGATATAATAATGTGGAAGCATTTTCATTGAGGACCACTAATGAAGTAAAATCTATTGAGATAGATACAAACTACCATAACTTTTTAATACCGTATGCCAAAAAAGATGGAAAGTGTGTTTTGAGCTATAAATAAGCTTTCTGCCTAATAAAGTAGTCAGTTCAAATGAAAGATAAATCTCTGGTGATTAGATTGTGCTATCAATAAAAATTGGCTTCTAAATCAAAAGTTAAAGATATAAAAAACACATCCTGTTTGCAAGTGGATTGACCTTACAAGTAAAGGCTGATAAATTGCATAGTGCACTAAGTGTGCCCAGGTGAGAGGGGTGTGGCTTGATTGTTAAACTAGTATAAAAGGTTTGTGAGCTGTTTTGGAGCTGTTTACAAGTGGATTTACAAGTAAAGGCTGATAAATTGCAGAGTGCAATAATTGTGTCCAGATGAGAAGGCAGAAGTTAATATAAACAGAAGAAGGGGCAAACTTGTGAGCTTGCGAACATTTTTAGTATGAAGTGCAATTCTATTAAAAACGTAGGAGTTTAAATAAAAGGAGGGACTTCAAAGAAAAGGGAGGGCAGATTTATAGTGCAAAGGAGGAAAACTTTTTACAAATATATTATTTTATATTCTTTATTTTTCCCACTGAAATTTTGTAAAAAATAATAATTATGAGTCAGTCCAGTGGCAACCTCACTCAGTGTACATCCTGTCATATGTATGCAATACTGGAACAGATGATCGAGGGTCCATACCTCTGTGAGAGGTGTGAGCATGTTGCCTCTCTGGTAGCTCAAATTGGAGATCTAGAGAGGAGAATTGCAGCACTTAGTGATATTGCTCCACTGGAAAGGGGGTTGGTGCTCACTGAGCACAGTTTAGCTGGGCCTAGCATGGAGGGTGGAGCTGGGGCTAGTGAGGATATCCAGGCAGGTAGCTGGGTTACAGTTAGAAGGGGAACAGGAGGAGGCAGGCCAGTTCTGAGTTGGCAAACACCAACAGATTTGCCAGATTGAGTGAAACTGTTGGGGATGTCCATTCAGGAATGGCAATGCCAGATAGAGCTGTTCCCTCTAACAGCCGGGCGAACAGCTCTACTGGAGGAGAGGGAGGCCAGAATAGGCAGAGCAAAAGACAGGTTTTGGTGGTAGGGGACTCTAATATTAGGAAGGTAGACAGGGTGATTTGTCACCCAGATTTCAGCAATCGAACAGTTTGCTGTCTCCCGGGTGCTCGGGTTCGTCATGTTGTGCATCGGGTAGACAAATTATTGGGAGGGGCTGGAAATGAACCGGCGGTCTTGGTACATATTAGTACCAATGACAAAGTTAGTGGAAGATGGAGTGTCCTAAAGAATGATTTTAGAGAACTAGGTAATAAGCTGAAGGCAAGGACCTCCAAGGTAGTATTTTCTGAGATACTACCAGTGCCACGTGCTAGCCCAGGGAGGCAGAAGGAGCTTAGGGAGGTTAATGCGGGGCTAAAGATGTGGTGCACTAAGGAGGGGTTTGGGTTTTTAGAGCACTGGGCTGACTTCTCACTTCGGTATAATCTCTACAGCAGGGATGGATTGCACCTTAATGATGAGGGAGCTTTTGTGCTAGGGGATAGGATAGTAGAAAGGCTGGAGGAGTTTTTAAACTAATAGGTGGGGGGGGGGGAGGGACTAGATATAAGTAATGGGGTAGAAAGTGTAGAGGGTATAAGGGATGAATTAACAATTTATAGGGGAGGAGATGGGGGAGGGGTAGTATAGTCAATAGTGTGGGATTACTAAGTACAAACTCATAACATAAGGTGTATGCTTGCTAATACCAGAAGCTTGCCAGGAAAAACGGGAGAGTTAGAATTATTAGCAATTAATGAAAAATGGGATTTAATAGGCATTACCGAAAAGTGGTGGGATGAATCTCATGACTGGACTGTTAATCTGGATGGCTCATAACCTATTTATGAAAGTTAGGGGCAATGGTAAATGAGGAGGAGGGATTTGTCTGTATGTTAAGCCTAAATGTAAGCCTATAGTCAGAGAAGATATTTATGGTGGAACTAGCGGTAATGTTGAATGTTTGTGGGTAAAGTTAAACAGCGGAGCAGCAAATTCCAAAAGAATATTAGTAGGAGTATGCTATAAACCCCCAAATATAGCTGAAAGTGAGGAAATACAATTATTGTTACAGATTGCAAATGCAGCTAAACATGGGCAAGTTCTAATAATGGGTCATTTTAATTACTCTGAAAAAACTGTATAAATGAGACCAGCGTTTCAGCTAAGGGGAGCAAGTTCTTGAGTACACTCAGGGATCATTTATCTGGCCCAGGTTATACAAGAGCCTACTAGAAATGAGGCTATCTTGGATTTAGTCATCACAAATAATATTGATATAGTATCAAATGTTGAAATAAGGCAACCTTTGGGAAACAGTGATCACAACACAGTCTCATTTAAGATTGATTTAAAATAACAAAATTTTAAGGGGCCAACAAAACAAAGTATAGACTGGGACAAAGAATTGGTAGGTAAAATTACTAAACTTAAATGGCCAACATTTAAATCCTTACTAAATATACATACTTATCACCATATACCAAGTGGGAATAAAAGTAAAAGGAGTAAATCACATCCAAAGTGGCTTACCAATGATTTAAAGATCATGATACGGAGTAAAAAACAGGCATTTAAATTATACAAACAAGTGGGGACAGCGACTGCTTTACGGAAGTACAAGGAAATCAACAAGGCAGGCTATTAGACTGGCTAAAATAGAAAATTAAAAATGAATTGCAAAAGAGAGTAAGACTAACCCTAAAATCTTTTTTTAAGTATATTAATGTGAAGAAGGCGAGGAAGGAATCTATAGGAACATTACAATGTGACACAGGCGTCTGAAAAATAGTGACCAGGAAAATGCAGATTAGCTAAATAGGTTATTTTCTTTGGTATACACAAGGGAGGGTACCTTGTGGTTGGGACACTGCAACATAATGGGGCTACACTACCGTTCCCAAATAATTGGTTTACGCAGGAAGTAATCCGAAAGAGGTTGGAAAAAATAAATGTTAATAAAGCCCCAGGTCCTGATGGAATACATCCACATGTACAGAGGGAACTGGGTTCTGTAATAGCCAAACCATTATATTACATTTTTCAAAATTCACTCAACACAGGGTCTCCACCAGATGACTGGAGAAAAGCAGATGTGATACCTATATTTAAAAAGGGAGCAAGAGCAAATCCGGGGAATTATAGTACTAGTATAATAGTGAGCCACACTTCTGTAGTGGGGAAGCTTTTAGAAGGGTTAATAAGGGATAATATACAAGAATATGTATATTTGAAAAGGATTATAAGTAGGAGTCAACATGGATTTATGAGGGATAGGTCATGTCAACCAAATCTAATTAGTTTCTATGAGGAGGTTAGTAGGAACCTGGATCAAGGCAACTCAGTGGATGTAGTCTTTTTGGATTTTGCAAAGGCTTTTGATACAGTGCCACATGGTAGACTAGTGCAAACTAAGAGATACAGGAGTTACAGTAAATATCTGTTCATGGATTGAGAGCTGGCTAAAAGACAGGAAGCAAAGGGTTGTTGTAAATGGAACATACTCCGATTGGACTAATGTGGTAAGCGGGGTTCCTCAGGGTTCAGTATTAGGTCCCCTCCTTTTTAACATATTTATTAATGACCTAGAGGTAGGATTGGAGTGTGGTGTCTCCATTTTCGCTGATGACACGAAGTTGTGCAAGGTAATTAAATCAGGTAATTAAATGTGCTTTCCCTCCAAAGGGATTTACATAAAATTGAGGAATGGGCATCTAAATGGCAGATGAGATTTAATACGAATAAATGTAAAGTTATGCATCTGGGAAGGAAAAATAGCCATGCAATTTCTAATCTTAATGGAGCAAATCTAGGTGTATCAGTTATCGAAAAAGAATTGGGAGTGCTTGTGGAGAACCATCTAGGTAACAGTGCTCAAAGCCAAGCAGCAGCTGCAAAGGCAAATAACAAATTAGCATGTATTAAGAAGGGTATAGAAGCAAGGGAAGCAAATATAATTCTGCCAATATACAAATCTCTAGTATGCCGTCATTTGGAATATGGAGTACAATTTTGGGCACCACTTCATAAAAAGGCCATTTTAGAGCTGGAAAAGGTACAGGGGAGAGCAACAAAACTAATAAGGGGAATGGAGGGTCTAACTTATTAAGAAAGACTAACCAAATTAAACTTATTTTCTCTAGAAAAAGGCGTCTAAGAGGAGATATGATTACCTTATATAAATACATCCAGGGTCAGTATAAAGATTTGTCAAGGGAGTTTTTTGTGCCAAGAGGTTTTCAACTGACAAGAGGACATCCCTTGAGGTTAGAAGTAAAAAGATTCCACCTTAAAGAAAGAAAAGGGTTCTTCACAGTAAGGGTGGTTAACCTGTGGAATTCTCTACCAGAGGAGGTGGTGACAGCGGATTTGATAGACAACTTTAAAAGCGAAGTGCATTTATTTCTAATTAAAAAGGGAATTCAGGGTTATCATGGATAATTAGAGAGACAGTATTGATCCAGGGAGAAATACGATCGCCAGTATCTGGGATCAGGAAGGAATTAATTTTTTCTCTCACTTACTTGTTTTTTTTTTCTGTTTGCCTTCCTCTGGATTAATAATAAAAAAATAAATAAAAATTAAGTACTGTATATACTCGAGTATAATCCGACCCGAGTATAAGCCGAGACACCCATTTTACCACAAAATACTGGGTAAAATGAGTGACTCGAGTATAAGGCGAGGGTGGGAAATGTGCTGCCCCCTGTGTCCCTCTTGTGCCCTCTGTGTCCCCTCTCCCTTCCCTGTGTCTCTTCCCCCCTCCCTTATCACCCTCCTCAACCCCACTCCTCAGCCTCCCTCCTCATCCTTAACGTCCCTCCTCATCCTCAACCTCCCTCCTCAACCTCCCTACTCATCCTCAACTCCCTCCTCAACCTCCCTCCTCATCCTCAACCCCCTCCTCAACCTCCCTCCTCAAACCCCTCCTCAACCTCCCCATCCTCAACCCACTCCTCAACCCCCCATCCTCATCCTCAACCCCCCATCCTCAACCTCCCTCCTCAACCTCAACCCCCCTCAACCCCCCTACTCAACCTCAACCCCCCTCAACCCCAACCCCTCTCCCTTCCCTGTGTCTCTTCCCCCTCCCTTATCACCCTCCTCAACCCCACTCCTCAGCCTCCCTCCTCATCCTTAACCTCCTTCTCATCCTCAACCTCCTTCCTCATCCTCAACCTCCCTCCTCAACCTCCCTCCTCATCCTCAACCTCCCTACTCATCCTAAACTCCCTCCTCAACCTCCCTCCTCATCCTCAACCCCCTCCTCAACCTCCCTCCTCAAACCCCTCCTCAACCTCCCCATCCTCAACCCACTCGTCAACCCCCCCATCCTCATCCTCAACCCCCCATCCTCAACCTCCCTCCTCAACCTCAACCCCCCTCAACCCCCCTACTCAACCTCAACCCCCCTCAACCCCAACCCACCTCCTCAGCCTTAACCCCCCTCAACCTCCCCCCTCAATCGCCCTCAACCCCAACCCCCCTCCTCAACCCCCTCCTCAACCTAAACCCCCCTCAACCCCCCTCCTCCACCTAAACCTCCCTAAATACCTCCCCATCTCCCCTCACTTACCTGCTTGTGCTCCGGCCTCCGCTCCTGGACCTGGGCGCGCATGTGACGTCACATGTGCGCTGCGTCATTTTTTTTGCTGGCACCCGGTATATGCTAATGCCGCGGCGTGCATGTGATGTCACATGCGCGCCGGCGCCGGGTCAAGGAGCGGAGGCTGGAGCACAAGCAGGTAAGTGAGGGGAGAGGAGGGAGGTATTTAGGGGGGTTTAGGTGGAGGAGGGGGGAGGGAAAGAGACACGGGGGTAGAGAGACATACTGGGGGTTAGAGACACACAGCGGGGTTAGAGACACATGGGGGTTAGAGACACACAGGGGGGTTAGAGAGACATGGGGGGGTTAGAGAGACATGGGGGTTTGAGAGACACGGGGGGGAGAGTGACTCGAGTATAAGCCGAGGGGGCCCTTTTTTTCCCTTAAAAAAAGGGCTGAAAAACTCGGCTTATACTCGAGTATATACGGTAATTGATTAATAATAAATTAACAACTAAGTAATTAATATTTAGTCTGCATATTGCAGATCAGAGATCAGAGGAGATTTTAAAAGGTTGAACTTGATGGACTGAAAGTCTTTTTTTAACCTTAATTACTATGTAACTATCTCAGAGGTCACATCAATTTTTTTTGCCAATAAATAAAGGAGAATCCATGGAAAACTCAATCTCAGAACAAATAATGAGTGAACCTGTCAATAAACAGAACATATTGAGTTCTTCTGATTCTAATAAATCAACAACGTTATTAATAGAACAGGATGAAATTATGACTATTTCAAAAATGAAATTATTATTTGCAGAGTTTCAAACAAAATTAATAGAGGAATTTAAAAAACAAAGTACTGAGAATACAAAGATTATAAATGAAATTGGATCTAGAACCAACAATTTGGAAAGTAAAGATAATCTAATAGTGGATCATAATAATTTGATAACATACACTTCAAGTCTAGAAAAAAAAGTGTGGGAACTAAATGAAAAAAATGATAAATTTGGAAGACAGATCCAGAAGGAATAATCTAAGATTTAGGGGAATCCCGGAAACAATCCCAGATCCAGATCTGGAAGAATATCTGACTAAATTCTTTGGAATTTTAGATCCTTCTATACTACAAAAAGATTTAAAAAATGACTCTGTCCATAAATTACCACTTCCATCATATTTAGGAAGTACGGTGCCAAGAGATGTGATAGCAAAAATACACTTTTTACCAACAAAGGAAGCCAAACTGACAGCAAACTTCAAGAAAAAAAGTTTGGATGTCCCAATTGAAACTTTAAAAGTTGTTTTTGATTTATCAGCAGCCACGTTGACCAGAAGAAAATAATATTTACATATAACCCAAGCATTGATAAGAGAAAAACGGATTTACAAATGGAGGCCACCAGCAAGAATTTTAATCCTGAAGAATTCCCACTGGCATCTAATAAAAACAGTTAAAGAAGGAGAAAATCCAGATTGGAACATAGCATACGAGGACAAGAAGAAGCAAATAGTCTTGTCGATTAAGACTCTAGAGTGGAAATTAATCACACTTTAAGATTTTTTCTGTTTTTTTTTTGCTGTTGTTTTTTCTCTTTAAACCTTGGACTTTTTTTATGAAAGTTACAGATAAAACATAATTATTTTGAAGGTTATTAAAATTAAAAACAAAGTCTTAAAGGGGATAAAATAACATTTTTAAGCATATTTATAAACCTCATAGGCCAAAGCGGAAAATATATGAAAGAAAGTTATAGATAAGGTAAAAATAATTGGGAGGGGAGTAAAAAAAAAAAGAGAAAAAAAGGGAAAAAAATAAGAAAAAACAAAAATATCTATAGAGAAATTAATGAAAATACTTAAGCATATTATATCATTAGTAATATACTTTTCACATAATATTTTAAAGACAATATAATTTATACACAACAATGTCACAAATGATTTATATAAAGTTGTTTATATAAAGTTGTAAAGTGAAGGGAAAGAAAAAAAGAAAAGATGGAGAAAAGAAGGGGGAAAAAGGGAGAAAAAAGAAAAGGATATCGATGAAGCGCATTTCACTAATAGAATAATCCCTTTAAAATAAATTTTTAGCTTAGATTTATTTTACCTTACAAGAAAATATAAAAATTTAAAATATTAATATATTCACAAAGATAGAGGAAAGATCACAAAACACAATAGAGGTTAAACGCATTCTCACATACTGTATATAAAGGTAAAAAGTAGTGTTTTTTGTTGTTTTTTTAACATAAACACATTTTAATAAATTAAAAAATTCCCTTAGAATTTAAAAAGTAGAAATCGTAACTTAGTAAGAAGGCTAAATGGTAAGATATTGTTGTTTGAAAAAAAAAAAATGGATTAAGGAAAAAAAATGGGAAAATCTTTTAGATTGGATAATAAAAACAAGATTAAATTAATGATATAAAGACCTCAATTGATTAGGAAAATGTAATTTGTTTGTCTGTCACTGCAAAGTATAAAAGTTAAGGATGGAATATATGGGTGACGGGGGGAGGTTTAATTGTTCTTTCCCCCTCCCCTCCACCCTTACCCCCTTACCCCTTTGCTGGGGTTTTTCTTCTTCATTTTTTTTGTTGTTGCCAAGATTAATCTCAGTACTGCTGTGAATTGACTGATTTATTGAAGAAACATACAAAACATTGTAAGAAATTCAGAAAGTTAATATGGATTAAATTAAGGAAATTATTGGAACATATCCTAGATCAGATAATCATTCAAGAGACCTTATGAATAATATATGGATCTCAAGGGGTTGGAAATTGGATTTTGTTTAGATTCAAGGACAATGTCCATATTGTTGAGAATTATGCAATGTTGTGAAGTATAAATATTGAGGATGGGAGGGTACGGGGTGAAGGAGGCGGAGAGAAGGTGAACTTCTCTTTCCCTCCTCTCTCCACCCCTTCCCTTTGATGTTGCATTTTGGGATGTTATCGTTGTTTCTAGTACTGAGATACATTGGGATATGAACCAATTGTTAAACAGAATATATTATAGTGCTATTTTTGCAAGTAGGCTACCTTGGAAAAAGGGCCTTACATTTCCTTTGTCAAATCGACACACCCATTATGGGAGAGATATATTGGGAGTTAAGTTCCCATAGAAGAAGGAGAATGTATGTGTGTATGAATGGGTTAGTAGAGTTTTTTTCTAAGAAAGATATAAAAGAAATGCAGGAGGAATGAGCGGATACCATTTAAGACCTGTTCATAATCTGGGAAAGACACATAGTCCTAGAATATATTTAAAAGATAATGGTGATTAAAATAATATCGGTTAATACACAGGGTCTTATTCCCCTCAAAAAAGAAATATAATTACGAATAATCTCCTAAATATGAAATCAGACATAATATGTCTCCAGGAGACACATTGGAAGATAGGTACGATTTATAAAATTAGGAAGAAATATCTCTCAGATTCAATTGATTCTTGTTACAAAACTAAAACTAAAGGGAGTATCTATCATATTTAGTAGACACCTACAAGTTCAAGAAGAACATAAAATAATTGACTCAGAAGGTCAATATATTATCTGGATTGGGAAAGTAAATAATATAGATCATACTTTGATTAATATTTATATACCCAATAAGAAACCAATAAACTTTCTGAAAAAAGATGTTAAAAACAGCATATAAGGTGAAAAAAAGGAGCAATGATAATATGCAGGGATTATAATATGATTATTGACCCTAAAAATGATAGATCATCAGAAAAACCACTTAAATCAGATAGAACTATAAATGATACAGCTCAGAAATTCTATAAAGAAATACTAAATTATGATTTATTTGATATATGGAGACTATTTAACCCAGAGAGGAGAGATTGCACTTTTTTTTCCAAGAGACATAATTCTTATTCAAGAATTTACTATTTTTTTTACAGATAATACAATTTTTAACATTATTCATTCAGCTGATAGAATATCAGTTCCATGGTCAGATCATTCTTTGATTAGTTTAAGCATCAGTGATAATCAGTATAATAAAAAAAGAAAACCTTGGAAAATAGATACTTTTATATTTAGAGATCAAGATCAAATTACAGATGTGAAAAAAGAAATAAATAATTTATTTTCAGATAATGTCAACCCTCATATATCACCATCTATTGCTTGGTGTGCCCACAAGGCTGTTATTCGCAGGATTTTAGTTTCTAAAGTGGCGAACATTAGAAAATAGAACAGTAAATCTCATAGAGAACTATACCTGGAACTAGAAAATAAAATAAATAAAATAAATAAAATAAAATAAATGTATCCCCAATAAAGCTTACACTAATAATATTAACAAAATAAATCTCCAAATCAAAAACATTTTACAACTCCAATCAGATAGGCTAATTTGGCGGTTTCAGCAACAACATCATTTCTGAGTAATAAAGCGGGCACATTTTTGGCAAACACACTTAAGAAAACTAAACAACAACAAAAAATAAAATTTTTGATAGGCCAAGACAATAAACATCATTATCAGCCCAAAGAAATAGAGGATATTTTCTTAAAATTCTATAAAACATTATACAACCTTAATACAAATGAAGGGTTAATACAACCAAATAAAATACACATTGATGAGTTTCTATCAAATATTAGTTTGCCAAAAATATCAGAAGAAGATCTGGAGATATTAAATAAAGAAATTACTCACACAAAGGTAATTCAAAATGTAAAAACAAATAAAGCGCCAGGTATAGACGGCTTTGATAATCAATACTACAAACTGTTTTCTAAGGAATTAGTTACTCATCTATATAATATGCTTAATGAAATAAAATATAAAGGTGAGATACTGCCAGAAATGACTGCAGCTAGAATAATAAACATTTTAAAACCAGGTAAAAACCCAGAGAACTATATAAACTACAGACCCATATTGCTCCCAAATGAAGGTATAAAAATGTACTCAAAAATATTGTCTAAAAGATTAAACTCTATTACTCTGAAACTTATACATCCAGATCAAACTGTTTTTTTAACCAGTAGACAAACCTCGGATAACACTAGGTGCCTTATGGACATAATGCCCTTTCATATAAGAATGGGGTTCCCATGCTGACTCTGTCATTAGACGCCAAAAAAGCATTTGACAGAGTCAGCTGGGACTTTTTAAAGGCAGTTATGTTAAAATTTGGTTTTGCAAATTTCGGTTCCAATGCGATAGGAGACCTATATTCAAGTCCTAGAGCAATAATTTTGGGGTACAGCTTTGAAACCGAGAAATTCATAATCACAAATGACACTCGCCAAGGCTGCCATTATCTCCATTGTTGTTTGTACTATTTATAGAACCTCTTGCACAATTAATTAGAGATACAACTGGAATAAAAGAAGTAATGATTGGAAAATACGAATATAAAATACAACTCTCCCCGGATGATATAATTTTGACACTAATAGATCCAGACAAATCTTTATATCATCTGCAAAAAATCCTGGAAGAATATGGTTACTTAACATATTAAAAAATAAATTATTTGAAAACTGATGTAATATCAAGAGGGATAAGTAATGATCAAATATTAAGATTAAAAAATATCTATAATCTCAACTGGAAATTAGATTATATCACCCATTTTGGTTTAAACTTTTCATTTAAAATAAATAGGATACTGAAAGTAAACATTGAACATATAAGCAAGCAAATAAGATCTATTTTGACTGAATGGAAGGCTCTGAAAATGTAATGGATGGCAAGAATAGCAATAATAAAAATGACAATAATTCCTAAAATCTTGTATATTTTCAGAGCAATTCCAGAAGCCAAAGTATTTATTGAATGACCTTCAGAAGATGATAGATCGTTACTTATACGGGGGGAAAAAACACAGATTAAAAATATCTATAGTTAAAAGACCATTCATTGAAGGTGGAATTTCACCCCCAGCAATTGCAGATATCCATGACGCAATTATTTGGGCTCACATAGCAAGATGGAATAAATTAGACCGGAAAATGGTGTGGTATGATATTGAACCAGAATTTCTATATCCCATTTCATTACATATGGTAATCTGGTCTTCACAGATAAAAAATAGTATGATACTAAATCTTTCTAGAAGTATTAAATCACTGATTAAGTTTTTGTACAAAAATAAAAAGAATATGAACATATGTAGTTATCCATCATTAGGAGCCCCAATAGAGTTGATGTCCAGTGTTGATAATAACTTTATCACACTTATGGGAGAAAATAGTGAAGTAAAGGTAATGGGGGATCTTAATCTAAATGGAAACCTACTTAGTCAGGAGAATATATCTAAGAAAATAAATTCTAAGAGCTTCAACTGGCTACATTATCTAACATTGCAGAATAGTTTGCTACAAATCGGATACAAATTAAATAATATGAATGAGCAGATTCCCTTTGAGAAATTAGTTTTATTGAATAATAAAACTCATCTAATATCAAAATGTCAAATTGTTATTAATAATTCTAGAAAATTTGAAAAAACAACAAGAATTAAAACCTTGGAGAGAGATTTAAAGAAAGAATGGACAATAGAGAGTTGGAAAGAAGCTTTCAAATTAGTTAAAAAATCATCTCTATGTCCATGGTGTAATGAAATGTTCTTTAAAATTGCTCAAAGATGGCATTTAACTCCTGTAGACATTAATAGATTTGATTGTTCATCGCAAATTTTGTGCTGGAGAAGTTGTGGTAAACAAGGTTCCCTCCAACATATGTGGTGGGATTGTGAAAAAATTCAATCGATTTGGCTCCAGTGTAAACATCAAATCACCATAGTAGCGGGCTCTGAGTTTAATCTCAAAATAGAGCATATGATATTACATTTGGAAGTAAATATATCACCCCCAGGCCTTAAATATTTAATATCTCATATTATGCTAATGGCAAAAAAAGATTATATTAAAATATTGGAAGAACACTCAGATCCCAAGCTGCCAGGAAGTGATAAATACAGTTTCAAGAAATTATGCTTTAGAAAAGGATTGACCCTCAATAGGCCCAACAAAAATAAATCCCTATATAAAAATTGGTTGTATTGGGAAAAATATATTAATAAGTAAAAAATTGGCTTCCCCTCTATTCCTTCTGTATTAATCAATAGATATAAGTCTCAAAAATATTGTTAAATAAGCAATAAATAAAAGGAAAGGAAAGAAGGAAGGAGAAAAATAAAGAAAAAGAAAAAAACTTCAGTAATAGAATGAATGGTGTGAAAGATTTCAAATATTTTTTTTCTTCTTTTTATAAGCAACATATGATGCTATAAAATGATATAATGAAATATATGCAGTACAAGTGAACATTTTGTACTACTTTGTAAATTATGTAAAATTGTTTGTTTATTTTACTTTAGATATTTTTTCTTATATCGAACATCACTAAAGAATCTTATTAAATTAAAAATACCTTTTTTTATTTGTGAAATGTTACATCACATGTAAAATTGTATTTACTATAGAGTTCTTTAGTAGATATGACTTACTTCTGTATATTCAACGTAAAATTGTTTTGGATGTTTTAATTAAAAAAGCTAATAAATATGAATATCATGAGTTCAGAAATGTGTGCCATAATTTACATTAAATATATTTTTTCTTATATTGAACACCACTAAAAAATATTACTAAAGTAAAAATATATTTTTTATATGTAAAATAATGTTACATCACATTTAATATTTTATTTACTATAGGGTTCTTTAGTCAATATAACTTAGTTTTGTATATTTAATGTAATACTGCTTTGGATGTTTTAATTAAAAAGCTAATAAATATGAATATTATATATTTAAAAAAAATGACAGAATATAATGTCTGAAAACAAAGAAAACAGAGAAGAACTCTGATAATTAAAGATAATGCATGTGAAGAATATGGTACAGATAGTAATGGTGATATATGTTCTCATGAAAGTTCATTAGTTACATGTATATCAGTAAAGCCACACAATTGGGGTTTGCTGAATGTTGTTTGTCAGTTTTGTGGGGCTTAGCTTTTTCAACAGGAAAGACCTTGAAGACGGTGAGTTCATAAGTTGTCAGAATGGAAAGGTAAGACTTCCAGAAAGAGACAAATTCCAAGCATATTTACAAAGTATAATGAGTGATCCTACTTTTCAAAATTATAGTAATTTCAAACAAAACATAAGGTCTTATAATAGAGCCCTTTTATTTGCTTCTGTTGGTGCAACATTAGCTGCCAATATTCCAGGACATGACCCTTACTGTTTTAAAGTCCAAGGCCAAATTTACCACGGTACTTCACATTTACACCCAGAAGTAGGAGAGTGTAAGAAATTAAAGGGTATTTTCTAGAGATTCTATTCTTTTGAGAATGATTGACAAATAAAATACACCAATAAGATTTATGAATTAACATATATTTAAATATTTCTGTGCACAAAAACCAATAATCATACAAGAACATGTGGGAAAACAAAGTAACAACAAAAAATATATAACATATTCACAAATGTTAAGTTTTATGAAATAACAAAATATAAACAGAATATAACCTATATATTTATATATAAGCACAATTAGTTGATATTTAATGGCTGGCTCCTACAAAAAGAAAACACCTAAATTATTTTTAACCCTTCAAGAGGAAAGAAAAACAGCAAACATTTCCCCAGTATTCAGAAAGAACAAAAACATTAATTAATATATATCTACATATCATCGGTATACAGCAAGAAAGAAAACAGTAATTCATATTTTTACCCCGATATATATATCATGAGTATACAGGGAGAAACAAAAAGAATTAGTCATTAATCAGACATGCAATATAATCACCTGGGGTGGATCAAAAATATTAAGGGGTATAGTTACCACCTACGGTCTACTGGTCAACTCAGAACCTCTCTGTGTGGGATCTCTATGTCCCCTCTCCTTCTGCCATTGTGAATTTAAGCTGTTTTTATATGATATTTGGGCTGTCTTCCCCCCACTCTATATCTTAATTGGAACTATTGACAGAGTAGCCTCTTCTGACTTTCTCGCAATCTTAATCAATAGATCTCTTTGGTCAACTGTAATAAAACAATTACCATTATCATTGATTATCTTCTCCATGGGTGGTGCCCTGTATTTATGTGAATAGACCCCATATATCTTGTCTATATGATAGATGTGAGAATTGCAATTATGTGTTTTTCTCACCCCTTTGATGTGTTTCGAATTTTGGGAATTTAACCCTTGGAATTACTTACTGACCTCTTAATGACATTTATATATCTACACCTAAACACACACACACATATATATATATATATATATATATATATATATATATATATATATATATATATATATAAATTAAGAGAGAGAAAATAATAACATAAACATAATGTATTGTAGGCCAATACAATGAACAGACCGGAAATAGTGCTGCCTACATCTTTGTATGAGGGGGAGTGACAAATCCTCCATCTTATAGCTCCCAATGATTCAGCATTTATTAATAAAACTTGGTTATACAATAATACTGCAAAGATAAGATATATAAGTAGGTGCAGTTATGCATTTTGTACCGATCCTAATCCATAACAGTCCCCCCTAAAATGACATAATATATTCGTCACACTCACAGCTATTAGTAAAACTTACTGATTATAAGTATAACACCCTATTCTTATATCGGGTGTCTAAAACTAAATATCTTGTTATAATAAATATATGTCTCAACTATGGTCCTTCCAGAGCACTATTCTTTGTGTCTTCTATTTCCGGATGTTGAAAGCATGCATGTGTGTAAGTCATAGGTTCATATCTTCGTTCGATCGGGCTTGCCATGACCTGACGTCACACCTACCCTATGACCTATGTGGCATGGGGAAGACCTAACAAGCCTCTAATATCTAATAGTGTAGCTAAGCTTGGAGAGGGACCATAGTACTCAGATATAGTGTAGCTCAGCTCACAGAACACTCTCCTTAGAGCCAGTTAGAGTCTGCATCAGAAGATGGGATGTCTTACAATCATCATTCTGTCCATACAGATCTATGTCTAAATCTTGGTGGATAAAGGTGGGAGAAGCATTGTCCACTGTTTTCTGAAGGTGGTTGCGTATACAGAGGATAATACAACATAAGAGAAAGGCTAACAAGATTATGACAATAAAGATAGTCATCCCTATCTGCAATAACACTTTCTGCCAGCCATTCATCCAACCAAACCATGATTCCCAATAGTCTATAGTGCCAGAATTTTCTTTTAATTCTTGACCAAGATTAGTCAATTTCTGGATTGCCAGTGTGGTCTTCTACTTGGTTACGGGCTTTAAATTCATTGGGCACCCCCCTTGGGACTCCAATAGAATCTATGTACACATGGGAATCAAAACTTTCTCTAGGTTTAGATGATGATGTATGTCTCTTCCTTCTGGACTGTGTCTGAGGAACACTATCTAGATCACCATAATAGGTTGGAACAATATGTAACGGCATTATGGCTTTAGCCAAGGTACATTCCCCACGCCATACTCCTGACAGTCTTACCCTGAGTTTCATATCTCCACACAACCAATATATGTCCCCTAAAGATCAGGTCTGATTGACTAGCAGTGTGGATGACCCATCTCTATGTGTGTGACAAAACCCACTTGGGAACTTCTGCTAGTTGAACCCCTGAGAAACGTTTCTCCTGTTACACGTATAATTTCCAGGGTACACAGTTATACCTCTCCCTGGGTGGGGATTACTAGTCATCACAGGGTACGTTTTCCTCCATTGTTCACTTCTTCTGGACCTGCCGTCTTTTGCAATTCTTTGAGCAATTTTAAATCTGTTGGCAGAGTCTGCATTGTATAAATGTTTATTTCTCCATCCACCTCTCTCCTTTCTATTTCCTGTTATATCATTGTTGCTTGCTTAGCCGTCTGGTCTGCTAGATGGTTTCCTCGTGCTTTGTCTGAATTTAGCTTCCCATGTGCCTTTACCTTCAGTATGGCTACTTCCTTTTGGAGTGCTAAAGCATCTAGTAGTTCACGGATGGCTTTGTCATGCTTCACTGGAGTGCCTGCGGCTGCCATGAATCCTCTAGCTCTCCAGATTACTCCAAAGTCTTGAGTCACTCCCAGAGCATATCTTGAGTCTGTATAGATGTTAGCTCGGACTCCTGTCGCAATCTCACAGGCTTTAGTCAATGCAATCAACTCTGCCTCTTGTGCTGACATGGAGGGAGGTAGTGAGAAGGCTCGTATCACATCTTTTTCCGTAGTCACAGCATATCCTGTGTGATATTTTCCATTCTCATCAGCATACCTTGATTAATCTACATACAGAGTGATGTCTGGGTCTGTCAGGGCAAGGTCTTTTACATTCACAAGGTGTGAGGTCTCCATTTCCATTTGCTGAAGGCAGTCATGGGGTGGATTTGTGAGTCCTGGGACTGCATATGGGTCTCTGGCTTGTGTACTGGGAGTGCTCTCTGCTTGCCAGTGGAGATTTTTCTTTTCCACTCCTTCCTCTTCCAACTCCTCTTCCTCTGCAGATTCCCACCATTTTAATGCAGCTCCCAATGTCTTCCATCCATCCGGTGCGAACTTGGATACTGCAACATGTGGAATTTCTGTATCCCAATGTTTGTAGAGCGCTTCTGTTTCTTGCGTGAGCTCCACCGTAAATGCACTATCACCTGCTGCATTGTTGTACAATGTCTTTAGTTTTAAGGTGACCTGCTTCAATTTAGTGAGTCTTGCTTCATATTGGAAATCTCGGCCTGTAGATTGTTTATTCCACAGCGTGCAATATAGAGGGTCTTGTGTCTCGTCTGTGAGCGTCTGGCTGTTTCCACCACCTTCCAGTAGACGGCATTTTACATATAGATTGGTTATTCCTGAGTTTGGGTTCAAAATCAGGCTGTACCAAAAGTATCCATCTTCCTCATCTCCCCATTCTGGAAATGGTAAGAGAGTGGCTGGATTGAGAAATAAACCTCTCTGCAAGGTAACATTGTCTGGTAGAAGGAGGGAACATTGCAGACGGAGATGTCTGGCTGTAGTCATGTGCTTAGGTTGTGTCTGCTGTATGATGGCCGCAATATCATTTGGTGCCAGAACTGTCAGAGGATAGCCAAGGACTATATACATCATATGTGTAGAAGGATTAATTCGGGGGTTAAGAGATGCCTCTTTTCTCTTTCCGTATTTACTATTTGCAATCTATTCAAAAACAAACTCCATTTTGGATCAAATTCACATGCAAAATCTCTCTTCCAAATCACTTACTATAACATTCTAGGAATTATTCGCTTCAGTCCCATACTTAACTTACAATAATTCCCAACTAACACTCCACTTCTTCCTTCATAGTTACCATAAGTGGAACAGTGCCTAGGTGAGGTGTGGCACATACACAAATATAACAATTAGTCTTATTATGTGACTCTACGTTATATTTTGTCCATTCCAGTCATAAGTTGAGGTCTGTGAACCCAGTCTCATTTGCTAGGGTTCCTTCGTACGTAGGTTCACTGATATTAGTCATCTGGGGTAATGCCTGAGTGTGTTGTACTTGCATTAGTCCTTCTGATATGAGTGGTGCATTTAGATTTCTGAGCATAAATTTACTAATCCGTCCTTTTGCTTTTCCTTTAACCCAGCCACCCATTAGGTATGTACCTGCGTCTGTGGGTCTGGGGGTAAGTCGCATGTTAGCTCCAGTCTTGTCATTTGGCGAGCATTTGCCTGGCTTTATTAGAGTCATACGTTCAAGTAAAGGGCTTCCACTCAAATCTGTTCTATCTAAGGCACTCTGTGGTCTGTAGCCCCAAGCTGTCCCAGTGTTCCATCCTACAGCTACCCAATGACTACAATCTTTTCCCCAAGTCTGGTCTGTAACACATATGTATATAGATGTGCTGTGAGTGTCTTCGTACAAGTTATATTGTTGAGTCACGCTTAGCTGTTGGCAACATACAACATGACAATAATCAAAGGAGAATGTGAACATATGTGTTTCAGATGGATTGTACCAAAATGTAATACCATCTTTCTTCTCACTAATGAATGCAGAAGGTTCTACTTTAGTTAAGAACAGACAGAAAAGGATATGTGTTATGATCATCATGATGTTGGCTGCTATGGGTCTGGTGCTGAAACTTTTCTAGCAATGAGATGCCTGGATCCAAGTAGGCCGTCCTTCAAGTTTAACTGAAGAACTTGAAAGGGACCATCATATCTGGATTCCAGAGGATTCTTTCTCACAAATCTCTTGACCAGGACCCAATCTCCAGGAAGTAGTTGAGTACCAGTGTCTACTTCTGGATCTGGAATAGGAGAAAACACTTGTGCATGTATTTTAGTCAGTGCTTGAGATAAAGCAATCACATAATCAACAAATACATCAGATTTAAATTTCAATTGCTGAGGATAATAACACCCTTATCTAGAAGCAGACCCAAATAGGATCTTGTGAGAGGACAGAGAAAACTTCCCTCCAGGGTGTACCCCACGCTTAACAGTGCTATAGGGAGACTTTCTGGCCATGAGATACAAGTCCTTTTTTTTTTTTTTAATCAAGAACAATCCTTTATTGTCACACAATATATTTAGATCCTTGATGGGTAAAGCATCACTCTGATCCTGTGTAATATCTGACAAATTAATAGCCTGATTTGCTATTTCATCCGGAGTGCATGCTATTAATAACTCACAGAATTCTGTATCAGCGTTGCAGACAGGCATGTAGGAGTTAACTTACATGAGCAGAGACTAGCAGGGGGAGCTGCTTCACAGAGAATCTAAAAATAACAGTATATGAGACAGAAATTGTGTCAGAGTAAAAAACATCCTAAAGTAACTTTGTGTTTACTTTTCTTTCGTATACTTCTTGTTCCATAGTAAAGCTTAATGAATCATTGAATATCTCCTATATCTTCCTTTTAATAAAGATTAATATTACCAAGGAGTAGTGGATACAGGGCACTGACTCCAGCAGAGGTAGCATAGTAGATGCTTCGTCATAGTTTTAAAACGGTTTAGTCCTAAAGCTATAGTCAACTCCCATTTTTCTAATTTGGCAGCCATGATGGGGCGGTGGCTGTGTGTTAAGAGTTTAAAGTTACAAACACACAGAAACTTCAGACAAAATGTTTCAAAAGAATACACGCATATACATACATATACATATGTATGTACTCACAAACACACCTGTCTTACACTTACAAACAAGATAGACTATGAATCCTCCACTGTTACATATTTCTGGAAAAAGATTTCCTTTTTTTCACATATATGCCGGCTTTAGAAATATATTTCAGTGGTGGACACAAATTCTCTAACCTGCATTTCTCAATTGTATAGCAAAGAAAAGAAAGTACAGCAAACACTCACAAATTTACTTGCAGCAAAACACAAGACAATCCATCTACTTTATAAACAAAAGCAATCAGAATATTATATAAATGTATGTAAAGAAAAAGTTCCTTAATATTTCTGTGTTCTTATCTTAAACAGCATAGCAATACAGCAAAATATGTTAACCCCTTCGAATGCGACTTTAAGCATTGGCGTAGAAAGAATTAAACAAAATGGGAGGGGGGAGTGAGGGATTTCTCCCTTCTTGCAGTCTGTGTCGTTTGACCTTGAGGTCACACAGCTGCAGAGAAATCAGCTTTCAGCTTTAGGGAGAGAAATTCTAAGCTACATTTCTCTCCAAAACATGCATCACAACCAGCAATGACATAGCATATAACATTATAATCATCAAACCTTTTCTGCAGAAAACTTTAGATTCAAAGATATATGTGATTCGGGATTATGCACTATTATGTGCTTACCAACCGACACCGTCAGGGCTATTGTGATTATCACACTATCAATCTGCCACTGAATTATGCGTCACACACACACGTTTTAATCACCCGTAGTGAATGATCGACGTCTCTTGGGGTTATCAAGCTACTTACGGCCCAAACATCATGACCCCCAAGAGATATTCATCTATCCAGCATGCATAGACCCTTCCCAGGAAAATATATATGCAAAACTATCCCAATCCCCAGGGCACGTATATGCGACCTCTGGTTTATGTACGTCTCTGGGTACAAGTCATCCGTCTCCAGAGAGTCACACATACACGTGTGTGTCACCTGAACCACAATATCTAAGAAATCACAATCGTTTAACCCACACTACCAACAGACACACAGGCGACAGATATCACTATATCTTGTACAGGATTCCAATGGACTTGAGGCAAAATATCACCTGTACTTTTTGTAACTTCACTACACAGCGGAATTGGACAACGGGCAGAATTCCAAGAACAGGTCTACACGGATAAGGTACTGATCATGTCCTTACCGTGTACCGGAGGTGATCAGGCTCCGCCTGTTCTCATGAAGTCTGTCCGAATTCCTCTTGTCCGCTGTAGTTCGGTTAAACCTCAAGTCCCATCTGGGGTGCCATTTGTTTTGGTAAATAACAAAGTATATTTCAGAGATATCTGTCCCTGGCCAAATTACCAGTATAGTGTGCACACCTTAGAGAAATAATACACCAACACAGAGTTCTGGTATACAGCTTTCTCTCTGCTGCTTTTATTACGTCAGCCATCCTTTATATAGTTTTTAGTAATCAGATAAAAAGTTACAATTAGGCAAAACATCAGGTTTATTCGGTAATTCATTGGTTCTGAGGTGTCTGCTTTTATGAGACCTTGATCAGACATTGGGTTGAAACATTAAGGAGTCTCTAGGTCTCATCCCACAGGGGGATGAGTCTTCCTCTCATTGGACAGAAGTTTAGAACAAAGGCAAGATGGCGTTTTCCCTCCTCGTGCTCAGCTGTGTGTGGTAAGACTCGTCATCCTTAACAGACCGGAAATAGTGCTGCCTACATCTTTGTATGAGGGAGAGTGACAAATCCTCCATCTTAGAGCTCCCAATGATTCAGCATTTATTAGTAAAACTTGGTTATACGATAATACTGCAAAGATAAGATATATCAGTAGGTGCACGAATACAGTTATGCATTTTGTACCGATCCTAATCCATAACATTTCCATAGTTTTAACCTTTGATTTGATTCGGCAGAATACAATAAATCCATATAGTATAAAGGCAGCCTGAATAAGAATGAGTATTTTAAAGGTTAGACGTAAAATCGGATGTTGAGATGCATTAAGAATCCCAGGTTGTTTTGGACAGTTCATCGATAGCATTCTCCACCATCTTTGTATGCTGTTCTTTACATTAACATATGTAAGTCTGTTGATAATGGTGGTATAGGAATTTTGAATTCTGGTACAGACCTACTGATTTCCTCTTTATACCTTAACCTTACCTTGATTTGGGAAATGTCATGGTAAACTGGGACTGGGAGAACTGTGTGACCATTGATTTTCAAAATTTTGTTGACCATCAGACAAAAATTAGGATTTTGAAATTGACACTCTCGATTCCCATATATCAAATTGTATCCAGTTGACACAATACAAAATGTGCCCTCTCCAACATATGTTACCCTGGTCATCCCCTCATGCCACTTTGCACAGATTTTGGAAGAAGCCTCTTGGTTTAACTCTTCTTTCTTTGATGAAAATCCACATGGAGGTTCAGCAGTGTCCATGACGTTACATCTACATACATATTGTTCATTTTGCTTAGTACAACAAGACATATGTGGTGTCTTCCATTCACCACACAACTGTTTGACCATTAGTTGGGGTGGATCGTGGAATTCTTTTAACACATGTCCATCAAGATTTCCAAGGGAATGTATCTGCACCAAGTCTCTGTATATTTCTTCTTTAGACACGATAGGTAACAAAATGGTAAGAGGTATTTTCAAGCTAAAAGGGTTGTCATTCTCTATTGTGTGTCTTGTAATTTTACCCAAATCGCGAATAGTGTACATGGTCACACCAGTTCCAGATTTGCCATACCATTTCCAAATCTGGTCATCTGTAATAAAATCAAAAATACATTCAAGTTCAATATCTCTGAGGATATCAGTAAGTTTGCTGAGTAAGTAATCCCCATAACGTACACAGGCAATGGCTTTTCCTATTTTAGTTTCCTGGGCTTCACTGTTATTTATTTCTATTCTTCTGTTTATTTTGTCCTATAGCTGTGTGAAAATGGATGCTATTGTGTGAATATTATATATAGTGATTATTTCCTCATTTTCTACCTCTAGTTGTGACCTAACTATTGGTTTTTAGAGTTTCTGGCTTAGGGCCTCCCTAAGTTTCTCACTGTTATCATATAAGGCCTCAATAACTGCTCTGTTCCAGATAGACATCCCTGATCCGAACAGTCCATTTTTTGTGCCTACCCATCTCTCTATGCTTCTTTTAGATCTTTGGTTAAAAGTTTGCCTCATATTTCTTTTCCAAAAGGAAAGTATTTTATCTTTAATAAAGGTATTATACATGCTTGTTATTTTTGGATCACACAGTTCTTTTGGGAGGGACCAGTGATTGAAATCCCAAATAACAGGTGCATGTATATACCTTAGATTATTATAGAGGGTGCCAGGAATTTGTTGGGCTACTAAACCACTAGGGGGCATGGGGGTCATCTGAGGACATTCCTCTGCATCTATATTTTTTAATAATATACCCTCACCCCATTGTCCTTCGGCCCATGAGCTGTCTTGTGTGCATGCAACCATGCCATTCTGGATCAATGTCAAATTTCTTTCCAGGTGGATTCTTAATCTGGGTCCATCGCTTACATTAGCCCATTCTATGTCATTCTATGTGGAGTGAGCTTCCTCCTGGAAAAACCCATCTTAGAAATTTGTCATGAAGGTTCATGAGAGGTACAGTTACATCACATAGAAATATTGCCCATTCTCCCTCTGGACCACTCACAATATTTTGTGTGACATTAATTGTGGAAGATTTTAACCCAATGTTAAGACTGATCAGAGCAGTAACTTTTTTGTCAAAATGTCTCTTTTCCCTTTTCCAAGTGAGATTCGGGTAGGAATCTGTTTCAGTGTTATAATTTCCCTCATTGCCATACACAAAGACAGTCCAGCCAAAAATGAATGCTATCCTAAAACCCAATAATATCCATTTGGAAATTAGTTTTCCTTTCTGAATGTCCTTGGTCTGCATGCTGAATCTTTTCCCAAAAATGTGGAGTTCCATTTCTGTAAAAGAAGAGGCATGATGTTATTAGTGTGATTTATGTATATTTTAATTGATTGATGTGATACCACTTGAGTAAGGGTTTTCCCTTACTCCCTGTCATTTTAAGCAGATAAACAGATGGGCTGGCTTTGTCTACAATGTTGAAAGGTCCTCTCCAAGAAGGAACAAAGGAATGTTCTTTCTTCCCAAAATATCGTACCATTACCAAATCCCCAACATTGTATTCAAAGGGTCTCACCTTTTTATCAAAATACTTTTTAATTTGTTTCTTGGACCGCCCTGAGTTTTGTGCTACAAAGATATTAATTTCCCTTATATGTTCAGCTACTTTTTTCACCCAAGTTTCAGTAATTAACCCTTGTAAGATAGGGGTTGCAGTGGGGAGTAGTGAAAGTCCAGGAGTACGCATAAGTCTACCAGTCATTGCTTCATAAGGTCAGACCCCTGTGGTAGAATGGCCACCAAACAGAATTCAATATTTTTGCTAGTGTTCTATCTGCAGAGTAATGACCACCAACAGGGTGAGAATGAAAAATTTGGAAAAATTCATCAGCACAATCAGGGGGAACACACACCACAGGAGAACCTACATTCCTTGTGTGCATGAGAATAGAATTGTGACCCATATCTGACATTAATGTGGTACTATCTGCCCATTCAGTTGGCATTGGTGCAGGCTGTCCTGCAACATGCCATTCCCTAACAACCTCATAAGGAGAAGAAGATTTCTGCAAGGAAAGCAAGTCAGGTGGTGTAGTCACTTGCAGGGCAGAAACTTCAAGGGCCCTGGGAGTACTCCACAAATCAGCCTGCTTTGCCACTTTCTTTGCAGCTTGATCTGCCAAACTGTTTCTCTCTGAGTGCTCAGTACCTTTTGAATGACCTTTAAACTTTATGAGTGCACATGGGAGTGATCTATGTTGTAGCAAATTCCAAATATACGGTAACAAATTAGCTTGCACTAACAATTTTCCATCTGAGGATCTGAACCCATTATGCACATACAAAGATAACATTGTGAGAGTGTTTACCACATAGGTGCTGTCACTATAGATATTAATTGCAGTCTCACTGCACTCCTCCAATGTGCAAGCAATCGCTGCTAGTTCTGCATACTGTGAAGAAGAAGGGAGACAAGAGCGTCAGGTAATATACTGGAAAACCCTGTGTATGCTTTGCCCTGGTCATGATAAGAAGACCCATCACAATACACATTCAAACCTTGCACTGGTGTGTCTGAGATTGGGTTTGGTGGAAGGGTAAGGACAGAGGGAAGGAGACATTCATGTGGTTCTCCTTGGTAAAGAAGCAAAGCCGGTAGAAGGGTTGTGTGCTTTGGCATGATGTCCAGATCTCTCTGCATTAACATCAATGTCCATCTCGAGAGTCAGGTAGAAGAAAGAGTAGTATCCCCTGGTTTTAACAATAAGTTCAGCGGACTGTGAGGGCTATGTATCATTAGGCTTTGCAGTCCAGTGATATATGTGAAGTGTTGCATAGCCCAGAATGTAGCGAGAAGATGTCTCTCACAAGCTGTATACTTCTGTTCCACAGGTGTCAGAACTCGAGAAGCATAAGCAAAATAGCTTATTATACTTTTCTTAGCATAAAACAGCAGCTAAGGCAATGTCTGTTGCTGATACTTCAAGATGAAAAGTCTTAGTAGGGTCTGGTGATATCAATGCAGTGGCTTCCATGACAGCTCTTTTCAGGTCGTTGACAGCTTTTGTATGAGTCTCTTTACATTCTGTTCTGATAGTGTCATCTGGTACATCCTTCTTTAGCAGGTTATACAGAGGTTTAGGCATGTCAGCAAACGGTGGTATAAAGTCTCTTTGGTACTGGACAAGACCTAGAAAAGACCTCAGTTATGACACAGGCAAATTTAGTCTCTGGATAATGTCCACTTTGTTCTGGTCAGGAAGCTTTCCTTCAGCTGTTATGGACATCCCCAAAAATGTTACTGAAGTCTGCATGAGTTGACATTTTTTAGGATTTACTTTTAAACCAGCAGCACCAAGCAATTCAAGCAACTCTGTCAGGAGGGCAAGATGTTCTTTTTCCGCACTGTGGGCACTACCAGGAATGACTTCCTATCCTTCCATTCTATCACAATCATGTTTATGTTTGGCAAATGCATAATCACAATCCTGTATTATTTTTGATACTCTGGGGTCTATGTGTGTAGGTAATGCAAGTCTTTCCGGTTTCTTAATAGCATAGACTGCAGGAGAATCAGAAATAACACAATATTCACCTTTTTCCTTAAACCAAATTTAGTTATTTACAAAATCAATTACTGCACCATTATATCTCAAGAAGTCAGACCCTAGAATAGAAACAGATTCAGGTAAATTCATTAGGTATGCACTCAGATCAAAGGCATTATCCCTAATCCAGATTTTAGCATTTCTGGCCTCAACTGCTTCTGTCTGAGACCAGTCTTCTAGTATTATTTGTTTTCCTGTGGATAGAGGGTGTAGAGGTTGTTTAGTTTGAATAATAGATACAGAGGCACCAGTGTCAATCAACATCTTCTGCTGTGGGCCTCTTTCCACAGCAGCTGTGATTATAGGCCTATTGCATCTAACTCCACAACAGGTGAGAGAGATGCAACAGATCCCTATGCAGAGGGACTGTGGCCAGCAATCTGATTAGTAACTTGGACTGCTTTAATTTTTTCCGTGTCTTTACTTATTCTATCCAATTCTTGCCTCAGTTCTGCATACACTGAGGTCATTGGCGTATCAGGTGCTTTTGCTTTTGAAAAACTACAGTTTTTGGAAAAAGGCCCCCCTGACCACATGGGAAACATTTAAAGGCTTCTCCCTTAACTAAGGGTCGTTGATTTCTATTTGAAGGCTTATAATGATACTGACTATATCTATTTTGTGGTGATGGCCCTTCTACTGCAGACATTCTGCCCCTGTTAGCTTTATTTTGGTCTTTAAGAATTTCTTCAGCCCTCTTCAAGCAATTCAAGATTCTTGGAAACTGATTCTGAGGTGATACAGCTAGACCCACTAATCTACGAATCTCAGGACAAGTTCTATTTAATAATGCTTTCTTAAAAATGTCATCATTCTGACTTCCTTGTGTTCCTGTTCATTCTGACTTCCTTGTGTTCCTGCTGGAAGAGTTAACTTATAAAAAGCATATATTATTATTGTTTATTTGTAATATTCCGTAGCGATATCTATATACCCCTTAACTGACTCTCCTTTCCTTTGAGTACAATTACCAAATGCTGAGTGGTGATCAGCTTCATCTAAGCCAAGGGATTTTAACAATTCCTCCATGAGTTGTTGTTTTGTTCTAGGATGAACAAACACAGCTGGGGAAAGACTAGATTTTAATGAGCTGTCCAAACTGGCAACAATGACATCAAATGTATCTACCTCATTAAACTTTCTGTGAATTTTATCAAATTGTTCTAATTTTAACAATACTTCTACGGGGTCACTCCCAAAATCAATATGTCCCAGTTCTTTGCTAACAGAATGTATTTCAGTACTAGTTAGAGGCCTATATATACTTCTTTCAGAAATTGCCAGTCCTTGGGCATCCCTTTTGTACTCAATGGAAACCGGAGCCATTTGCAACGCCATACTATCCTCATTCTCTCCTCTAGAAAACATATTCCAGTCCATCTCCTGAACATCTCTCTCACTGTATTCTGAAACATTAAAGGCAGCCACCGCCGCATTTCTTTTCCCTAGTTGTACTCTCAGGTCATTGATTTCTGTTAAACATTGAGAATGATCAGCTTCTTTATGTCTGCGAGGTGCCAGACATCTGATTGCTCCCTCTGCATCTTTTAGCCTTTCCAGACGCTGCTCATTCTCGCTGCATAATTGTTTATTTTTTAATAATGTCTCCTGGTTTCCTATACTTAATGCAGTTGCTGCATTTGCAGTGACCTGTGGAGATTTTATAGTCATATTTAACTCAGATACCTTCGATTCTAGCGATTGTCTCTGTACATTTACTATTTTATACTGCTCTGCAATCCATTTGCAGTAAAAATAAGGGCTGTTTTTCCTTTTGATTTGAACATTTTTTTCTCATTAAAAGCATTTGAAACATAAACAGTAGCTTGGAACCACGGGTCTGATGCATCCACCATGGACTTTATAATAGCTTCAGGGTTAGCAACTTTAGAAATCTTTTTCTTTATTTATACAAATTTCTTACTTTCACAATTAACTTTGAAAAGAGGAAATAAATGAAAAATAAAACGTACCAGCTATATAAACCAACAGCTTAAGCAACTACACAACAGAAGTTTAAACAGAACAAAAATACTTTAAAATGTAACCACTTATATTAACTAACTCAAATACAGTTCATTCACCAGTAAACCACGCTTTGTATTAGTTCAACAACAATATCCTTATTAGCACTTCTATTCATGTAAACAAAAGCTACTGTTTATCCAAAACAACAGACGTAACTTTACTGAAACCTGTGAAAAGACGACTCAACCCAAGCATAGCAACCATATAACTTAAACCAAATTATTTTCTCACCAGTAAATTACATGAAAATTTGTTTAAGCACAGAAATAATATTCTTATAAATATGTTTTAAATATCATACCATATCTCTCCTGGACCAAGGCTCGCCAACTGTAAGAAATTAAAGGGTAATTTCTAGAGATTCTATTCTTTTGAGAATGATTGACAAATAAAACACACCAATAAGATTTATGAATTAACATATGTTTATATATTTCTGTGCACAAAAACAAATAATCATACAAGAACGTGTGGGAAAACAAAGTAACAACAAAAAAAAAATAATCACAAATGTAAAGTTTTATGAAATAACAAAATATAAACAAAATATAACCTATATATTTATATAAGCACAATTAGTTGCTATTTAATGGCTGGCTCCTACAAAAAGAAAACACCTACATTATTTTTAACCCTTCAAGAGGAAAGAAAAACAGCAAACATTTCCCCAGTATTCAGAAAAAACAAAAAACCCTTTGATGTGTTTATTTTGGAATTTAACCCGGGAATGACTTACTGACCTCTTAATGACATTTACACACACACACATATCTATCTATCTATCTATCTATCTATCTATATATATATATATATATATATATATATATATATATATATAGGAAGAGAGAGAAAATAATAACATAAATATAATGTATTGTAGGCCAATATGTATGACTCATTTCTTATAAGAGCAAAGAAAATGTGCTCAACTATATGTCCTAGATACAATGGAAGCAGTTGAACAACGTATGAAGCTTTCTAAAAATAAAAAATTCTTAGCCGCTGTTTTCAAGAGCTTGATAACATTATGGTCCAAAATCCATATAATCAAGCATACAAAAAATTATCGGAAGTAGAATGGGAACAACAGAGTCATGCTGAACAAAATCATTTGCCTATCTCAAAAGTCAAAATGGTTCTTAGAAGAGATCACCATTGTGATAAACGTTGTTATAATTTACCCACAACTAATGAGGTTGAGATGGTGTTTCAAAATGATGACGGGGAACCAGCATTTCAGTGTGATATTAGAATATTTCCCAGAACTCCAGAGCAATGGATTCAATGACATATCCAATTTTTTATACAAATGGTGAGGCAGGATGGCAACCTAAATTAATAGACAAAGTTACCCAAATAGTAAAGTACAGAAATAATATTTCAATGCTTGAATCTAAAGTTGCTCAAACTGCTATTTGAGATTAATTTAATCCTATTTGATATGGTGGAAAACTGACACAACCATGGATCATTGATTCATATCTGCAAGTAGAAGCAAATAATCTAAATTTCATTAAATATCAACAAAATAAGCTATGTATTGAGCAGTATTGTGGATTTATGGATTATGAAGATGAAGTTGCTGCAAACAGACAACTTCCAGTGGGCCGAGCCATCATTTTGCCATCTTCTTTCCAAGGTTCTGCTCGCAAAATGAGAGAAAGATACAATGATACATTTGGGAAACCAGATTTATTTACCGTATATACTCGAGTATAAGACAAGTTTTTCAGCCCTTTTGTTAAGTAAAAAAAGGGCCCCCTCGGCTTATACTCGAGTCACTCTCCCCCCCGTGTCTCTCTACCCCCTGTATGTCTCTAACCCCCCCGTGTGTCTCTAACCCCCCCGTGTGTCTCTGTGTCTCTAACCCCCCATGTGTCTCTGTGTTTCTAAGCCCCCCCGTGTGTCTCTCTTCCCCACGTGTCTCTTTCCCTCCCCCTCCTCAGCATAAACCCCCCTCCTCCACCTAAACCCCCCTAAATACCTCCCCCCTCACTTACCTGCTTGTGCTCTGGCCTCCGCTCCTTGACCCGGCGCCGGCGCGTATGTGACGTCACATGTGCGCCGCGTCATTAGCATATACCGGGTGCCGCACCCGGTATATGCTAATGACGGGGCGTGCATGTTACGTCACATGCGCCAGTGGAGAAGAGGAGGAGCCACCAGTGGGAGGAGTCACCAGTGGGAGGTGCTTCCAAACCGGCACAGGCACACAGGTAAGGGAAGGGGGGGGGAGAAACATGGAGAGACAGGAAGAGGAAGAGTGGGGAGAGAAAGAAATAGAGGAGCAGAGAGAGGGGGAAGGAAGAGGGGAGAGATAGAGGGAGAGAAAGAGAGTGAAGAGAGAGAAGATGAAAGAGGGTGGAGAAAGAGTAAGAGAGAAAGAGAGAGAGAAAGAAAGGGGAGAGGGAGATGGACAAAGACTGGGAAGAGAGACAGAAAGAGGAAGAAGAGAGAGAGAGAAAGATGGAGAGAGAGATAGAGAGAGGAGAAGAGAGAGAGAAAGAAAGGGAGAGAAAGAGAGGGAGAGTAAAGGGGGAGTGGAGAGAGAGAAAGGAAGAGAAAAAGATGGGAGAGAGAAAGGGATAGAAATAGATGGAAGAGAGAAAGAAAGAGACGGATAGAGAAAAAAAATAGAGAGAGAGGGAGAAAGACAGAAGAGAGACAAAGGAGAAGGACAGAGAAAGGGAAAGAGGGAGATTGAGAGAGGGGGGGGGGAGAAGGGTGAGAGAGAAAGAGGGGGGGGGGGTAGAGAAAGAGATAGAGATACAGAAAGAAGGAAAGAGAGGGGAAGAATGATGTAGAGAGTGGTACAAAGAGAGGGTAGAGAGAAAGAGGGAGAGAGAGATAGAGAGGGAGACAAAAAGTGGGGAGAGACAGAAAGGAGACGGAGAGAGAAATACGGGAAAGATAGGGAGAAAGAGGGGAAGATAGAGAGAAAAGGTGAGGGAGGGAGAGAAAGGGAGATGGAGACAAAAATAGGAGAGAGAGAAAGAGAGATGTGGTAGAGAGGGGGAGAGAGGGAGAGTAATTTTCTTTTGGGTTCATTCCCCTCCATATGTAAAACAGGCAGTGGGATTTCAAAATAGATTTAAACGCTTTGGTCGCTGTGGGCATTACTTGGGTCAATAACTGCATTCATATCCCTTCCTATGATCCAGATGGCTTCCTCCTAGTTGGTTATCACATTTGAGATTTTGTGAAAGAAGGTGGTCTGTTACGAATACTTACATAGTAATTAAGGTTGAAAAAAGACTTTCAGTCCATCTCCACTGGACTGACTCATAATTACTAACTTTTTATTCAGTGGGAAAAAGAAAGAATATAAAATAATATATTTATGTAAAAAATATATATATATATATATCAATCAGCCCTCTCAACTGGGCACAATTAGTGCACTCTGCAGTTTACCAGCCTTTACTTACAAAAAGTGGATATGCATATATATTTAAGATTGAGACAGCCTTGTCATTTATGATTCTGTGTACTGCTATATATCTAATCTCCTCATCTTTTTGTGTCTTTGCATGTCTAAAATTCAGTCTTTTATGAACCAGGCTTGACACTCCTCTTTTTTTTTCTGAGGCTGTGCCATGAAATGTTTGTGTGTAGATTCTCTCCGAATATTTGGGTATCGCTTTTTTTATGGGTTTCTTGAATCAGTATTATACCTGCTCCTAGTCGGAGATATTCTTTTATAACTATTTCCCTCTTTACAAGTTAATTCAGCCCCTGAGCATTGTGTGAAGCCAGGTGAGTCATGGATATCAACTTAATGTCAATGTACTAGTTCTACTTGTTGGTTAACACCTGTGCCCACTCCTTCCGTAAGAGATATTAGGTGAGATGGCCTCCCGCTGTTAAGCGTGCACCCAAGCTTCAGAGTTTCCTGTCTCAAGATGAGAGATAAAAAAGGAGTTAATTCAATTCAGTTTAATAGACTTACAATACGTTAACTGATTTCCCTTAATTTAATAAAGTTTTTGTCTACTTACTCAATGCTTTCTATTCCTTATATGTAAACAATATGCTTGTTTGTCCTTATCTGCTTTCATACACTTTTATGTATGATTGCAATTAACAAAACTATGGAAATGAGATCAGTAAATTGAATTTACCTAGAGGAGAGCGACTGCTGTCCTCTGAAACTTTTTATTGGTGAATCAAATAGTACTTCAAGAAAATACTGAGATGATTCAATTTGTAACTGATTAAACAATGAAGCCCCTTAGGGACACCTTAGTTAAACATTTTATAAAGAGTAACTGAGTGGTACTTGTGTACGTTTGTTATTAGTCAACATCTTATACTTAATTGTATATTCTATGTGTGACACCTTCCACGTTTTGTATTAGCATTAATATTCTATGAACTTTAATATAAGTACGAGTTGCAATGTTCCAGAGAGAGAGGCACGAGAAGATGCTGGGTTGCTGCCCCTCTATGTCTGGGACTCCGTTTCTGGCCGCTCTTATAAATTGCTCTTTAGTGGTAAGATAATGAAAGCGAGCTATAACGTCTCTTGGGCAGTCCGAAGTAACTTGGGATACTGTACCATCGTTGGCAAAGCTTAAAATATATCTCTTTAAGAGAAACACAGCTGACCCATCTATCCATGTTTGCAAATGCTCTAAACCATTTATCTTCTGTATAACTTATACCTAGTTCCTCTTCCCACTTCTGTATACCAATTGTTTTGTCTTCATCTTTAATGCTTCTAATAAGTTTGTAATATTTCAAAAATGAGGGAGCTTGATCTATACTTTATATTTTTTCAAAGCTAGTCAACTCTTGCTTGATATAGAGCGAAGTTGGATTTCTTAATTCCCTGTTTCCAGGATAGAAGGTGAAGCCATTTATCCTGCGGAAATCCATATGTTGACATCATATCCTCCAGAGATCTAAATCTATCGTTCCTATAAAAATCAGCCAAAACCAGACTTCCCATCTGGTGCAGATTATTGTAGTAAACCTCAGACAAGTGAGTACCCATTTTGCCTACAGTCAAACTTGTAAATATCTCTTAGCTCTTTTTCAACTTCTCCTTTTAAACCTAGCATCATCATTTATGATTTCATAGTGTTTAATCTATAATATGAGATGTCACTGTATTCTTCTATTAAGGAGAACAGACTAGTCAGTGATTGAACTGGTTTTGACAGAGTTATGACAATGTCATTAGCAAATAAAGTGACTTTCGTTGTTGTATCTCCTATCTCTATACCTTTAATACTTTCGTCTAATCTTATGCTTTCAGCGAGGGGTACTATCATAAGAACATATATCAGGGGTGACAGAGGGCACCCCTGTCTTATCCCATTGCTTATTCTAAAGTTCTCTGATTTAAATCTTCTGCCGGAGACATAAGCATAGACATCTGTATATAATTGCTATAGAGCCAAACGGCCCAAACCCATACTTCTCTAGCACACATTCCATATAGTCCCAATTAACCCTATTGAATGCCTTCTTGGCATCTTGCGAGAGGGCAATCAATGTGATTTTCCCCAATCTTGCAAATTCCAAAATATCTATTAATTTCCTGATGTTTTCAGCTGCCTGTCTTTTTTTGATGAACCTGGTTTGGTCATTTTTAACTAACGTGGCTATCAGGGGATTTAATCTCAGCGCCAATACTCTTGCATATATTTTAATATCACATTTTTGTAACTTTTTTAATTTCTGATTTGATTTCTGATCTAAATGACGTTGTCAAGTCTTTTATGTTTTGAATATCTCCTTTAGTGTTAGCGGAGTTCTCCATGTTTAACCTGGATGCTTCTTTTGTTGGCATATAGGTTTTTTGGGAAACTTGTGTGTTATTCCTTGGCGTGCAGTATGACTATGTCTTCTGCTTGCACATCTCTGTAACAAGCAATATCAAGTGCAGCCTCTAGGTGGCAGCCTTTTTTGCAGTGTACAGTCTCTGAGTTCTCCTATAAAGAAAGAAGTTTCTAGAGCTTTTTGTTGTGTATTCAGGGTCTTAGATCTATAAGAGCTATGCAGTGATTAGTGGTGTCTTTGCTGAATATGAACTAGAGACTGGGGTTTATGTACAAACATTTACAGTGCTCCAGAGTCTTATCCTGCTGGGCTATTTACATAGAGAATCAAACATTTACATAGTAATTAAGGTTGAAAAAAGACTTTCAGTCCATCAAGTTCAACCTGTTAAGATCTCCTCTGATCTGCAATATGCGGATTAGTTATTAATTAAATTATTGATTAAATAATTATTAATAGTATAGTATTGGAGAATGAATAAAGAGTTAGTCCATCAAGTTCAACCTTTTTAGATCTCTATTGATCTTTTTAATTTGGACTATTTATTATTATTGTTAATTGTTAATTATTGTTAATTGATCCAGAGGAAGGCAAACATAAAAAAAACCTTCTCCTATTTCTCTCTCCTTTAGCAAGACTTGTGTCTTTTTTGTTAAACTTATACTTGCTAGCAGAAATTTGCCACTGGAGGCCTTAGCGGGTCCTTCCATATGAGTTTTTATTAGTAAGTGCACTTTTCTGATGGGCCCCTTGTTCCCTTGGCTGCAGTTTGTATGTATTTGGCCTCCCTGGGTATTCCTGCAGTCTTTGGTGTCATTGTGTAATTTTTGCTGGAGCTTGGAGTGTTGAAGCTTTTAATTTATATATTTTTCTGTCCCCTTTCTCAGATCCCAGGGGCACTGCGTTCTGCCACATGTCCTGCTCAGCTGGGTCTTCTCACCGCTTGGTGCAGCAGCGTCTTCTCCCCCGACTCTCTCACCCTGTCTTCCTCCCTTTGTCGTCTCGGGCCTGCTCTGGGTAGAGAGGGGTGATGGCTGTCGGATAACGCTACTGCTCTCTTTGGCCCACAACCTCATGGCAGTCACACTCGTTGTGCTTTATGGTGTAATATATATTTTTGCTCTGGACAGTTCACATGTGCTGTGAGTATGGTTTGTCGTCCAGTGATGGGCGATTTCGCCCCAAAAATCACCTTATAATTTGGCAAATTCTGCGGAGCTCCCCCAGCACACATCTGCTCAGTGTGCCTGTTAGCCATGCACCCGTGTGAAGACTTTTGGAAACATTATAGTGAGTACATTGCAGAATGAAAAGGATTAATGGAAATTAAAGATGTCAGGAGTGCTGCCGGCACTGAGGAGCTACAGTTCATTGAGGGAACCATGAATGCCAACATGTACTGTGACATACTGAAGCAGAGCATGATCCCCTCCCTTCGGAGACTGGGTCGCAGTGCAGTATTCCAACATGATAACGACCCCAAGCACACCTCCAAGATGACCACTGCCTTTTTAAAGAAGCTGAAAGTAAAGGTGATGGACTGGCCAAGCATGTCACCAGAGCTAAAGCCAATTGAGCATCTGTCGGGCATCCTCAAACGGAAGGTGGAGGAGTGCAAGGTCTCTAACATCCACCAGCTCAGTGATGGAGTGGAAGAGGACTCCAGTGGCAATCTATAAAGCTCTGGTGAACTCCATGCCCATGAGGGTTAAGGCAGTGCTGGAAAATAATGGTGGACACACACAATATTGACACTTTGGGCTCAATATGGACATTTCCACTTAGGGGTGTACTTGCTTTTGTTGCCAAAAGGTGGGGGAGTACAAGGACTCTTACATCCACCAGCTCACTTATGTCATCATGGAGGAGTGGAAGAGGAATCCAGTGATAATGTGTGAAGCTCTTGTGAACTCCATGCCCATGAGGTTTAAGGCAGTGCTGGAAAATAATGGTGGCCACACAAAATATTGACACTTTGGGCCCAATTTGGACATTTCCACTTAGGGGTGTACTCACTTTTGTTGCCAACGGTTTAGACATTAATGGCTGTGTGCTGAGTTATTTTGAGGGGACAGTAAATTTACACTGTTATACAGGCTGTACACTTACTATTTTTAATTGTAGCAGAATGTCAAGATAGAATAAAATATTTACAAAAATGTGATGGGTGTACTCACTTTTGTGAGATACTGTATATACAGTGCCTTGCAAAAGTATTCACCCCCTTGACTTTTTACCTATTGTGTTACATTACAGCCTTAAGTTCAATGTTTTGTTAACCTGAATTTTATGTGATGAATCAGAACACAATAGTCCAAGTTGGTGAAGTGAAATGAGAAAAATATATACATAAAACTATTTTTTAGAAATAGAAAACAGAAAATTGGTATGTGCGTATGCATTCACCCCCTTTGTTACGAAGCCCATAAAAAGCTCTGGTGCAAACAATTACCTTCAGAAGTCACATAATCAGTGAAATGATGTCCACCTGTGTACAATCTAAGTGTCACATGATCTGTCATTACATATACACACTGTAACGGATTTACTGGCACCCCGACCGGGTACCTCCGTTGATAGACGCGTCCTAGTTTGCGCCGAGGCCTACAAGCACCGCACCGGACTCAACAACCACCACAGACTCCACAACCGCCGTAGCTTAGCTGGAGCCGCGCCGTCTTCCTTCCACCCTGTATGAATCTCCAGCATCCAGGACTGTGTGGGGAGGACCTCTCGTTCAAGGATAGTACATCAGGAACAAGCGTTTAGTAGTTACAGCTCAAGGGAGTATGCAAAAGCATAGCAATCCCCAGTATATCGCGATCCCCTCAATAACGAGATGAGACTACGTTTTGAAGGGTCAAGTAGAACTCTATTTTAATGACAGGGAATCTCCTTTTATGCAATGGTGCCCTCTGAAGGGCTACACCCACATAATTATCACAACAGCCAATTATCTACATGGTTCAACCCCCACGTCTCCTCCCCTCAGATAACAGGTAACACAATTAAAACAGACACAATTTTAACCACATTCTGGATGTACCCCAAATACAGGGGGTACACCTTTAAGTCCCGCACCATTCAATATCTCTCACCCAGGGGAACAACATATACAAAAATGGCATGAATCAGACCAGGGGTTCAAAAGTTAGTAAAAGTATGTTTTTACACATAACACACAGACATTGCACATATCCCCCATACAATACACATATAGGACAATAGGTGAGTCACACCTCCCTGGCAACTTGGATACAATCAGACATTAATTAGATCATTCTTCTTTGTTCTTATCAAAGAATGAAAACACTTTGGAAAATGCAAGGATCCTTTACAACTTTCTTATCTCTTGAATCTCTGTAACAGGATTATCTATTAGCCTAGGTCTGCAAAAGTCTGGCTAATATTCTGAGCCAATATATTCTGTAGAACATAAAACAACATATCTACAGTACAGCAATGTGATCATATTTTAACCAAGAATTAAATAATCATAAAACAGGGTAAAACAGGGATGGGTTCCGTTACACACCTCCCCCGTGACCATAAGCCGGCATACACGGTCTGATCCCAACGGATCGGCCTGGGGATGTCCGGACAAAAGTATTTGTTGGTCAATTCTCTAGTTTGACAACCCATCAGCATTACTGCAATTCACATTTACTCACATTTCCCATATCCCCAGATAGCTGGGATCTGAGCGCACAAAACCACCGAATAGCGCTCAGATCCTATTCACACAGTTCAATTGCCATGTAGCTAAAGTCTTTCCCATAGTCTTTCATTATATGAATGGGCTTCATGGCACAGTTATCTGGGGTATCATGGTTCACACAGGGCAAGTACAGAATGACCCCCCTGTATGTAAAGGGCCAGAATGAGTGACATACACTCTGGTATGGCCGAACACTGGTTCCAAAGGGCAATATGTCCCTGGGCCATAGTCGCAGGGCAGGAGGCTGGCAAACAGTCCTCTCCAAGCCAAAGTGGCGAAGGGCACTTCGTCACACATCTCCCCTTTGGGGGGAAGTCTAACCGGGCACCTGACCTTCTGCCGGTCCGTGCCTCCGTTAGACGATCCACCAACCCACAATAAACCAGGGCTAGAGCAGCCCCCCCACAACAACAAAGTGCAAGAGCAGCCCACCCACAACAAACCGTTACTGCAACTGGATATTTCGCTGTGGTGATGGGGCAACACGCTGAGGGGACTTGAGGGGCAGAGGCCAGCGGCACTCTGCCCTGATGCCAGCTCTTCTGCTGGGGTACTTGGGACATATTCCAGCTCAGTAGCCAGGGAAAGGTGGGGGTCAGTGGGGGTTAACATTTCCTCTGTTAACCCTGGGGCCACATTAGAAGTTAGCTGGGGAAGGGAATTTGTACTTACCCCCTCCTCCGGTTGTCCCAGTGAGGGTAGTTGGAGATCTGGACAGGCTGTGGGCACAGAGACCATGGTCCCATCTGCGCCGTCTGGGAGATTGGTGTCTCCCCTTGTCAGGGTAAACTGTCGCTGGGAAGGAAGGATGACACCTTCTGCCCCCTGTGGTTCACACTGCCGCTGGGGGGGAAGGACGACACCTTCTGGCCCCTGGGGTTCACACTGCCGCTGGGGGGGAAGGACGACACCTCCTGCCCCCTGGGGTTCACACTGCCGCTGGGGGGGAAGGATAACACCTTCTGCCCCCTGTGGTTCACACTGCCGCTGGAGGGGAAGGACGACACCTTCTGCCCCCTGGGGTTCACACTGCCGCTGGGGGGGAAGGACGACACCTTCTGCCCCCTGGGGTTCACACTGCCGCTGGGGGGCAAGGACGACACCTTCTGCCCCCTTGGGTTCACACTGCCGCTGGGGGGGAAGGACGACACCTTCTGCCCCCTGGGGTTCACACTGCTGCTGGGGGGGGAAGGACGACACCTTCTGCCCCCTGTGGTTCACACTGCCGCTGGGGGGTGAAGGACAACACCTTCTGCCCCCTGGGGTTCACACTGCCGCTGGGGGGAAAGGACAACACCTTCTGCCCCCTGGAGTTCACACTGCCACTGGGGGGTAAGGACAACACCTTCTGCCCCCTGGGGTTCACACTGCCGCTGGGGGGGAAGGACGACACCTTCTGCCCCCTGTGGTTCACACTGCCGCTGGAGGGGTAGGACGACACCTTCTGCCCCCTGGGGTTCACACTGCGACTGGGGGGAAAGGACGACACCTTCAGCCCCCTGGGGTTCACCCTGCCGATGGGGGGGAAGGACGACACCTTCTGCCCCCTGGGGTTCACACTGCCGCTGGGTGGGGAGGATGACACCTTCTGCCCCCTGGGGTTCACAGTGCCGCTGGGGGGGAAGGACGACACCTTCTGCCCCCTGGGGTTCACACTGCCGCTGGGTGGGGAGGACGACACCTTCTGCTCCCTGGGGTACACACTGTCGCTGGGGAGGAAGGACGACACCTTCAGCTCCCTGGGGTACACACTGCCGCTGGGGAGAAAGGACGACACCTTCGGCCCCCTGGGGTACACACTGCTGCTGGGGAGGAAGGACGACACCTTCAGCTCCCTGGGGTACACACTGCCGCTGGGGAGGAAGGACGACACCTTCAGCTCCCTGGGGTACACACTGCCGCTGGGGAGGAAGGACGACACCTTCGGCTCCCTGGGGAACACACTGCCGCTGGGGGGGAAGGACGACACCTTCGGCCCCCTGGGGTACACACTGCTGCTGGGGAGGAAGGACGACACCTTCAGCTCCCTGGGGTACACACTGTCGCTGGGGAGGAAGGACGACACCTTCAGCTCCCTGGGGTACACACTGCCGCTGGGGGGGGGAATTAGTTGGAGTATTCCACGTGGAGCGGTTTCTGTTTCTGGGACAGTCTCTCTGCATGTGGCCCTGCTGGTTACACGTGTGGCACCTGATGTACCGTGGAGGGGTTTGGTAGTTCCCACCACCCGGACGCTCCCGTGCCCGCTGCTTTTCCATTATGGATTTGTGGACATCTGTCATTAACCATTCCAAGGTTTTCATGGGAAGCGTACCTGGGAAAAAGGCCAGCCTGCTTTGGAGTTCTCTTCCAAACTCATTCTGTGGGGTAATACGAGGGGAGGAAGGACGACACCTTCGGCCCCCTGGGGTACACACTGCTGCTGGGGAGGAAGGACGACACCTTCAGCTCCCTGGGGTACACACTGCCGCTGGGGAGGAAGGACGACACCTTCAGCTCCCTGGGGTACACACTGCCGCTGGGGAGGAAGGACGACACCTTCAGCTCCCTGGGGTACACACTGTCGCTGGGGAGGAAGGACGACACCTTCAGCTCCCTGGGGTACACACTGCCGCTGGGGGGGGAATTAGTTGGAGTATTCCACGTGGAGCGGTTTCTGTTTCTGGGACAGTCTCTCTGCATGTGGCCCTGCTGGTTACACGTGTGGCACCTGATGTACCGTGGAGGGGTTTGGTAGTTCCCACCACCCGGACGCTCCCGTGCCCGCTGCTTTTCCATTATGGATTTGTGGACATCTGTCATTAACCATTCCAAGGTTTTCATGGGAAGCGTACCTGGGAAAAAGGCCAGCCTGCTTTGGAGTTCTCTTCCAAACTCATTCTGTGGGGTAATACGAGGTACTGTAACCATGAGTTCCTTTCTGTCTGCATCCCTGTAGTCGGCGGCCGCCTCCTCCTCCTCATGATGGAACGCTGTCTGAAAACTAGCCGGTTCCATCCTGCTGTAGCCAGGGGCGCTGTACGGATACTAGCGTTGCCCTCAATTTGTAACTCCAAACGTTACCGGTGTCTCCGTGCTGCTTTTCCTCTTACTAGGAAGCCATCCCACCACTGCCAGCCAATGTAACGGATCTACTGGCACCCCGACCGGGTACCTCCGTTGATAGACGCGTCCTAGTTTGCGCCGAGGCCTACAAGCACCGCACCGGACTCCACAACCACCACAGACTCCACAACCGCCGTAGCTTAGCTGGAGCCGCGCCGTCTTCCTTCCACCCTGTATGAATCTCCACCATCCAGGACCATGTGGGGAGGACCTCTCGTTCAAGGATAGTACATCAGGAACAAGCGTTTAGTAGTTACAGCTCAAGGGAGTATGCAAAAGCATAGCAATCCCAGTATATCGCGATCCCCTCAATAACGAGATGAGACTACGTTTTGAAGGGTCAAGTAGAACTCTATTTTAATGACAGGGAATCTCCTTTTATGCAATGGTGCCCTCTGAAGGGCTACACCCACATAATTATCACAACAGCCAATTATCTACATGGTTCAACCCCCACGTCTCCTCCCCTCAGATAACAGGTAACACAATTAAAACAGACACAATTTTAACCACATTCTGGATGTACCCCAAATACAGGGGGTACACCTTTAAGTCCCGCACCATTCAATATCTCTCACCCAGGGGAACAACATATACAAAAATGGCATGAATCAGACCAGGGGTTCAAAAGTTAGTAAAAGTATGTTTTTACACATAACACACAGACATTGCACATATCCCCCATACAATACACATATAGGACAATAGGTGAGTCACACCTCCCTGGCAACTTGGATACAATCAGACATTAATTAGATCATTCTTCTTTGTTCTTATCAAAGAATGAAAACACTTTGGAAAATGCAAGGATCCTTTACAACTTTCTTGAATCTCTGTAACAGGATTATCTATTAGCCTAGGTCTGCAAAAGTCTGGCTAATATTCTGAGCCAATATATTCTGTAGAACATAAAACAACATATCTACAGTACAGCAATGTGATCATATTTTAACCAAGAATTAAATAATCATAAAACAGGGTAAAACAGGGATGGGTTCCGTTACACACCTCCCCCGTGACCATAAGCCGGCATACACGGTCTGATCCCAACGGATCGGCCTGGGGATGTCCGGACAAAAGTATTTGTTGGTCAATTCTCTAGTTTGACAACCCATCAGCATTACTGCAATTCACATTTACTCACATTTCCCATATCCCCAGATAGCTGGGATCTGAGCGCACAAAACCACCGAATAGCGCTCAGATCCTATTCACACAGTTCAATTGCCATGTAGCTAAAGTCTTTCCCATAGTCTTTCATTATATGAATGGGCTTCATGGCACAGTTATCTGGGGTATCATGGTTCACACAGGGCAAGTACAGAATGACCCCCCTGTATGTAAAGGGCCAGAATGAGTGACATACACTCTGGTATGGCCGAACACTGGTTCCAAAGGGCAATATGTCCCTGGGCCATAGTCGCAGGGCAGGAGGCTGGCAAACAGTCCTCTCCAAGCCAAAGTGGCGAAGGGCACTTCGTCACACACACCTTTTTTAAAGGCCCCAGAGGCTGCAACACCTAAGCAAGAGGCATCACTAACTGCCATGAAGAACAAGGAACTCTCCAAACAAGTAAGGGACAATGTTGTTGAGAAGTACAAATCAGGGTTAGGTTATAAAAAAAGATTAAAATCTTTGATGATCCCCAGGAGCACCATCAAATCTATCATAGCCAAATGGAAAGAACATGGCACAACAGCAAACCTGCCACGAGACGGCCGCGCACCAAAACTCACAGACCGGGCAAGGAGGGCAATAATCAGAGAGGCAGCACAGAGGCCTAAGGTTACCCTGGAGGAGCTGCAGAGTTCCACAGCAGAAACTGGAGTATCTGTACACAGGACGACAATGAGCCGTACGCTCCATAGAGTTGGGCTTTTTGGCAGGTTTTGAGTTTGCGAAAAGGCATGTCAGAGACTAAAAGAATGTTTGGAGGAAGGTGCTCTGGTCTGATGAGACTAAAATTTTACTTTTTGGCCATCAAAGAAAATGCTATGTCTGGCGCAAACCCAACAGATCACATCACCCAAAGAACACCATCCCATGTTTTTCAGCAGCCTGGACTGGGAAACTGGTCAGAGTTCAGGGAAAGATGGATGGTGCTAAATACAGGGATTTTCTTGAGCAAAACCTGTACCATTCTGTGTGTGATTTGAGGCTAGGACGGATATTCACCTTCCAGCAGGAAAATGACCCCAAACACACTGCTAAAGCAACACTTGAGTGGTTTAAGGGGAAACATGTAAAAGTGTTGGAATGGCCTAGTCAAAGCCCAGACCTCAATCCAATAGAAAATCTGTGGTCAGACTTAAAGATTGCTGTTCACAAGCGCAATCCATTCAACTTGAAGGAGCTGGAGCAGTTTTGCAAGGAGGAATGGGCATAAATCCCAATGGTAAGATGTGGCAAGCTCACAGAGTCTTATCCAAAGCAACTTGGAGCTGTGATTGCCGCAAAAGGTGGCTCTACAAAGTATTGACTTTAGGGGGGTGAATAGTTAAGCACATTGACTTTTTTTGTTATTTTGTCCTATTTGTTGTTTGCTTCACAATAAAAAAAAAACATCTTCAAAGTTGTGGACATGTTCTGTAAATTAAATGATGCAAATCCTCAAACAATCCATGTTAATTCCAGGTTGTGAGGCAACAAAACACGAAAAGTGCCAAGGGGGATGAATACTTTTGCAAGACACTTTATTTAACATGTGTGATTATTATATTTATTAGATTATCATATAGAAAATGTTTATTCTGATTGTATATAAAAAAAAGAAACATGACATAAAAATATTGGTTGCACATTGTGATGATTTTCATGTATATTAGAAATAATTAAATGTTTGGAGTTTTATATGAAGATATTGTTCATTATTTGTTTAATGATAAAACTATACAAATTGGATGTAATAAAACATTATATTTTTAGTTATTTACAGAATTATTCAAATTGTAACATGAGATGCAAAAAAATTGGTTGTAATCTTCATGTAGATTAAAAATGATTACTGTATATACTCGAGTATAAGCCGAGTTTTTTAGCCCTTTTTTTAAGGCTAAAAAGGTCCCCCTCTGCTTATACTCAAGTCACTCCCCCTAGTGTCTCTCTACCCCCCCCCCGTGTCTCTCTACCCGTGTCTCTCTACCCCCCCGTGTCTCTTTCCCTCCCCCATCCTCATCCTCAACCCCCCTCTTCATCCTGAACCCCCCTCTTCATCCTCAACCCCCCTCCTCATCATCAACCCCCTCCTCAACCCCCTCCTCACTGTCTCCCCTCTAAATACCTCCCCCTCAATTACCTGCTTCTTCTCCGGCCTCTGCTCCGTCTTGACCCCGGCGCGCATGTGACGTCAAGTGCGCGCCGCGTCATTGATGAGGAGGAGGGGGTTGATGAGGAGGAGGGAGGTTGAGGAGGGGGGTTGAGGTTGGGGGGGTTAGGAGGGGAATGAGGATGGGGGGTTGAGGATGAGGAGGGAGGGGGGGTGAGGAGGGGGTTGAGGAGGAGGAGGGAGGTTGAGGTTGAGGAGGGGGGTTGAGGTTGAGGGGGGGTGAGGAGGAGGAGGGAGGTTAAGGAGGGGGGTTGAGGTTGAGGGGGGGTGAGGATGAGGATGGGGGGTTGAGGATGGGGGTTGATGAGGGGGTTGATGAGGAGGGGGGGTGAGAAGGTGGTTGGTGAGGAGGAGGGATGTTGCGATTTGGCCAATTGAACAGCGCTCTAAATAAGCACATAGCATATTTTTTTAAAATAAGTTTTTAGTTAGTAAAAACCTTGCTTTTGGATAGATGCTTACTAACTAAAAACGTATTTAAAAAATATATGTTATGTGCTTATTTAGAGCCCTATTCAATTGGTTAATTTGCAATTGAATGAGGGCCATAGTAATTAAGGTTGAAAAAAGACTTTCAGTCCATCAATTTCAACCTTTTTAGATCTCCTCTGATCTGCAATGTAATGATTAGTTATTAAATTAATTAGTTGTTAATTAATTATTAATCAACTATTTATTTATTTATTTTAATCAGTAATTAATCCAGAAGGAGTGAAACTTAGCCAATCGTCTCAAAGGAAAAAATAAATTCCTACCTGACCCTAGAAACTAGCGATCGGATTTCTCCCTGGATCAATACACTCTAATTAGCCAGGATAACCCTGAATTCTCTTCTTAATTAGAAATAAATCCAGTCCCCTTTTAAAGTCATCTATCGAATCCGCTTCCACCACCTTCCTTGGTAGAGAATCCCACAGATTAACCATCCTTACTGTGAAGAACCCTTTTCTTTCTTTCTTTCAAGGTGTGTCCTCTTGTCAGTTGAAAACCTTTTGACACAAAAAGCTACCTTGACAATTCTTTATACTGACCCTGGATGTATTTACATAGTTACATAGTTACATAGGGCCTCATTCAATTGCGATTTTGCCAATTGAATAGGCCTCTAAATAAGCACATCGCATATTTTTTTAAAGAAGTTTTTAGTTAGTGAACTTCTATCCAAAAGCAACGTCTTTGCTAACTAATAACTTCTTTAAAAAAGTATGCTATGTGCTTATTTAGAGCCCTATTCAATTGGCCAAATAGCAATTGAATGAGGCCCATAGTATTTAAGGTTGAAAAAAGACTTTCAGCCCATCAAGTTCAACCTTTTAAGATCTCCTCTGATCTGCAATATGCGGATTAAATATTAATTAATTAGTTGTATATAAAAAAATAATAATAAAACCTTGTGACAAAAGTGCCTGTAAGTTATGTCAACACATTTGTAATGACACAGCCATACATAACAACAAGACCTATAACATTGAAGGATTGCATACATGCACATCATCCAATCTGGTTTATATAATACAATGTACTTTATGTGACACAGTCTGTTACATTGGAGAAACCAGCCAAAAAATGCACTTAAAGGAATAGTAAGCTCATAGAACTTGCTCTGCTGCATCTGGCAGAGCAAGTTATGTTTCAATGTAAAAAAATAAATGTCTGTATGTGTTGTGCTTTTGCTTTGTCTGTTTTTCACTGTATTATTGTTTTTCTTTGTTGACATATTTGGGTATGCCCCCAAGGCTCCACACCCATAAGCTGTCTCTGTATGTCTGCTGTCATCCAATAGCTGCTCTCGATGTACATCCTTATCTTTGTTGCAATGGGGAAGTATTATCCAATCAGACAGGCAGACGCTGTCACATGAGCACTCTGCCTGTCTAGGATCTAGTCTGTTACATACACCAGTCCTGTCAATGCTGTATACACCTCCCACATTCCTGTCGCAGTCTATGTTCTCTTAAGGTGGATTACTAGAGTTACCACCATATATATCAACACAGTTAAAGAAGCAGAAATAGTGTTATACAGATGGGTTTGGAGATCAGAATGGGAGACCTGGGGAGGGGGGGGGGGGGGCTTTTGTCCAATTTTCCCACAGGAATCAAAGCGCATTGAATATAGTAATGCACACTGCTGACCGTGCAATGCCTAATAAACACCCATTAGTGTACTACTTTGGTGAAGCCTTCTTAAAAATCACATCAGAAATAAAGAAGGAAATAGTATCACAAAGTCAGCAATGTGCATTGTTGTATTACATAGTTACATAGTATTTAAGGTTGAAAAAAGACTTTCAGTCCATCAAGTTCAACCTTTTAAGATCTCCTCTGATCTGCAATATGCGGATTAACTATTAATGAATTTGTTGTATATATAAAAAAATAATAATAATAATAATAATCAATTCCCTCCTGATGCCAGACACCGGCGACCGGACTTCTCCCTGAATCAATACTGCCTCTCTAATTATCCATGATAACCCTGAATTCCCTTTTTAATTAGAAATAAATCCAATCCCCTTTTAAAGTTATCTATCGAATCAGCTGTCACCACGCTGTATGTATATAATGTAATCATATCTCCTCTTAGACGACTTTATTCTAGAGAAAATAAGCTTAATTTGGTTAGTCTTTCTTCATAACTTAGCCCCTCCATTCCCCTAACTTAGTTTTGTTGCCCTATGTACCATTTCCAGCTCTAAAATGTCCTTTTTATAAAGTGGTGCCCAAAATTGCACTCCATATTCCAAATGAGGGTGTACTAGAGATTTGTATAGTGACAGAATTATATTTCCTTCCCTTGCTTCTATACCCTTCCTAATACATGCTAATTAGTGATGTCGCGAACATAAAATTTTCGGCCAGATATTTAATGAACCGCCATAGACTTCAATGGGCAGGCGAATTTTAAAACCCACAGGGACTCTTTCTGGCCACAATAGTGATGGGAAAGTTGTTTCAACGGGACTAACACCCGGACTGTGGCATGCCGGAGGGGGATCCATGGCAAAACTCCCACGGAAAATTATATAGTTGATGCAGAGTCTGGTTTTAAGCCATAAAGGGCATACATTACCTAACATTCCTAAATTGTTTGGAATAACGTGCTTTAAAACATCAGGTATGATGTTGTATCGATCAGGTAGTGTAAGGGTTAGGCCCGCTTCACAGTGACAGACCAAACTCCCCGTTTAATGCACCGCAAACAACCGCAAACAGTCCATTTGCACAACCGCAAACTCCCCATTTGCACAAGGTTGGATACCAAGCTAGCCATGTCCCGTTCCTTCTCCTCACTGATGTCATTGAAGGTCTCTTCCTCCACCCAGCCACCAAGGGTCCCCGAAAGGTGACAACAAGCCCCCTGGGACGCCTGCTGTGTTTGGTCTTCCACCTCCTCAAACCCACCTTCCTCCTCTGACTCCTCTTCTTCAGACTCCTCTCACTGCGTTGCCTCTCTCTGCATTATTATAAGGTGTGTTAAGTAGTACTACTCTTATCAGTTTAATACCTGTTACAGCACCTATCAGGGGGCGTGTATAAGGCCTGGAGTTTTGGAACCGGGAGATGGAAAAAGATACTTGGTTGGTCGTATCACTTCAAATTTGGGGCACGGCGCGTGCAATCAAAGGTGCCACCATATAGGAGTGGCGTGTTTGTAAGTACTACTCTTATCAGTTTAATACCTGTTACAGCACCTATCAGGGGGCGTGTATAAGGCCTGGATTTTTAGAACCGGGAGATGGAAAAAGATACTTGGTTGGTCGTATCACTTCAAATTTGTGGCACGGCGCGTGCAATCAAAGGTACCACCATTTCGGAGTGGCGTGTTTGTAAGTACTACTCTTATCAGTTTAATACTTTTTACGTCACCTATCAGGGCACGTGTATAAGGCCTGGATTGTTGGGACTGGGAGATGGAAAAAGATGCTTGGTTGGTCGTATCACTTCAAAATTTGGGGCACTTTGTGACATTAGCTTCTTACGCTCAAACATGTCCTTTACAGGCACCTGACTATGGGCAGATGAGCAGGAACAGCTCAAGGCGAGAGACGGAGTGGCGGATGGTTGAGAGGGGCAAGGAGGACAGCAGTGGTTGATGTGGCTGATGATGCTGGACCAGGAGGAGGATGGCGGCTTTGAGTTTGTGTGCTGCTTGTACTCATGTTTTGGTCTGGAGTCACCCAAACATTAGGTCTCAACCTGAAGAGGATAAGGGAACCAGGCTACTCTAGACCTCATTTATCATTACAGGTTTTGACAGATTGGTACTATGCGTGCAAGCTACTGTGACAACAGATATGAGTGGCACTGTGCACTTGCAAAAGTTGGCAGAGTAGACGCTGTAGGCCTGACACAGACGCTTGCAGACAAGTAACTGTTATTCAATGTATTACAGTCAAAATTGTATTCTTTGTTTAAATGTGCACTACTGACTGTTACACCAGATATGAGTGGTGGCAGTGACTGGGCAAGTGGGCACAGTATACGATGCGAGCCTAAGACACACACGCTTTCAGGCAGGCAAATGAAATTAGATTACACAGAAAAAAAGTGTTGTTTTTTTTAAATGTAGACTGCTGGTACACCACTAGATTGGATTGGTTGAACTTGGCACAATACTTGTACGCCTGACACACACACTGGCTAGCGGTCAGGCAAATGAACTTAGATTGGCGTTCAGGCAAATGAACTTAGATTTAAGAAAATAAAATTATTGTTTTTTTAAATGTAGACTGCAGGTACACCACTAAATTGGATTGGTTGAACTTGGCACAATTTGTGTAAGCCTGACACACACACTGGCTAGCGGTCAGGCAAATGAACTTAGATTGGCGGTCAGGCAAATGAACTTAGATTTAAGAAAATAAAATTATTGTTTTTTTAAATGTAGACTGCTGGTACCCCAACTAGATTGGATTGGTTGAACTTGGCACAGTGTATTTTAAAATTATGAGAAAACATGTTCTGTAAACTAAAAAAAATAATTTTAGGAGGTTGAGAGAAAAAGAAACCGGATGGGGGGATACCGAGCAGAGCACACCATCTACAGCCCACTGGGAGACAAACTCATCCATTCCCCCAGTGGACAAAGCCAGGTGGTACTCTGCCCAGATACGGGAGCGCACCAGCACCCGGAACATGGCCTCAGGTGACAAGGGAACCCCCCCTATCAAACACTGCTTCCTGGACTTATATATAGCCAATTTGGCTAATGCCAGGAGCAGGTTGACGAGGAGGTCCCTGGCCTCATTGCCCCGGGACACTGGGCGCCCTAATATAAAAATGTAAGGGGAGAAATGCAGCCAGAACTGCAGGAGGAGGCCCCTCAAGAGTGACAAGAGGGGCTGCAGTCTGGCGCAACTAAAATAAATATGATACACGGACTCTCCCTTGCCACAGAATGGACAAGTGGAGGGAGAGTCCGTGAATTTAGCTAAGTACTCTCCCGTGCTCAGTGCACCATGGAGCACTCTCCAACTCAAGTCCCCGGTGGGTCGTGGAACTAAATCAGAATAAAGTTCCCTCCACCGGGGCCTCTTGCCCTCGTCAGCTGGTAGGACCCGCCTCCAGATGGTATTGGGACGGGTCACAAGGGCAAGGAAGTGCACTGTATGGAGCACGAGAGAATATAAGCTCTTCCTCGGCATGCCGCAAAAGCATGCCGAGGGTATGTCCCTCAACTTTGAGAGGTTGGGGACAGGAGGAGCCTGAGGGGAAACACGGGGCTTGTGTCCAATGCAAACAGCCGGAGCAGGGGTGTTGAAAGGTGCATGTGGCACTCCGGCCTGCAAAGCCCCGCGAAGGAAGGTGCGCGAGTCGGGGGAGATGGCATCTCTAATCTCCTGGAGCAAGCGCCCTGAGACTTTGGGCGTCACATATCCCAAACGGAGCGCAAGCTCCTGGGGTGACACCCAATCAGAATGCCCGTATTCCAGGAGATCCCCGACTCGGGTCATCCGTGCATGACTAAGGCGGCGGATGATACTGGGGGACTGTAACATTGGAGCCCCCACTGCTGGATTAAATAGCAGGGGCTCCGTGAATATTTCATCCCCCAAAGGCACGCCCTGCCTGGTCACGGAGACCATGCTCCAGGCCTTGAGGGTTTCCTGGTAGTATGCCGGCAACACAGAGAGGTCTCTCCCAAACCCCTCGGGCCTGACCAGAAATAATTGCCGGTCATACCCCAGGTTGCGCAACTGGCGATAAAAGCTGGATGCCAGTGCGCACCACTGCGGAGAGGGATCTGCATATAGGTATCTCTGCAGGTACTGAAGGCGGAAGGTGGACAACTGGGAGCACACACAAACTACTCCCTGTCCACCCTCCACCAAAGGCAGACTTGCCACCCCTGCAGAGACCCAATGCCTTCCCATCCAGAGGAAATCTAACAAATTCCTCTGGATATTGGTGACAAACTCGGGGGTCGGACTCAGACAAATCAGCCGGTGCCAGATCTGAGAATCCACCAGCTGATTCACCACTAGAGTCCGCCCCCTAAGGGAAAGCATTTTTGCTAGACCCCTCCATCGTCCCAGACGAGAGAGGACACTGCCCTCTAACTCTTTCCAGTTGTCTGGGACGGAAGCTTCGCAGCGGACAGGTAGACCCCCAGATATTTAATGACATCTGCCTCCCACGTGATGTCACGAAACGTGGGAGGCAAAGAGTCTACCTGTAAATTACCCTCTAAAAGGCCTGTGCATTTGGACCAGTTGATCTGAGCGGAGGAGGCAGATGAATATACCTCCTGGCACTGTTTTGCCAGCTCAAGATCAACTGGATCCTGGGCCACGAGGAGCACATCATCAGCATAAGCTGAAAGGACAATCCGCATGTTTGGATCTTTTAGCACCAGCTCTGTGAGCCTTTTCCTCAGTAGGCAGAGGAAAGGCTCGATGGCCAGTGCATTTAACTGTCCAGACAAGGGACATCCTTGACGCACCCCTCGTCCAAATACCAAAGGTGCTGTTAGGGACCAATTGATTTTAAGTAAACACTCTGCAGAGGCGTACAGCGTTCTTATAAAGCCCACAAACTGTGGGCCAAAGCCGTACGCTTGCAGAGTGGCTATGAAGTAGCCATGGTCCACCCTGTCAAACGCCTTCTCTTGATCTAAAGAGAGAAAGGCGAGTGACACACCAGTCCTGCGAGAATAATGCAATAGATCCCGGACCAGAAAGATACTATCAAAGATAGTCCGGCCCGGTATCACATAGGACTGGTCAGGGAGAAACAATTCTGCCAGCACAGACCCAAGTCTAAGCGAGATGGCTTTAGCTACAATCTTGTAGTCTGTGCTGAGCAGAGAGACCGGTCGCCAGTTCTTAATAAGCCGGAGATTCCCCTTTTTGGGCAGCAGGGCAAGTACTGCCCTGCGACAAGACAGGGGCATCTCCCTGGTCTCCAGGGCTTCCCCAAGGACCAGATGGAAATCAGGTCCCAGAGTCTCCCAGAAAAATTGGAAAAACTCTACAGTCAGTCCGTCCAGTCCTGGAGACTTCTCACAGGACATGGCATGGAGGGCTTCAGAGAGCTCTTGAAAAGATAGTGGTATATCAAGCCGCTCTCTTACACCCTCACTGACTGTGGGGAGCCCCTCCCATAGCACCCTGCAGGCGTCTGGAGAAATGGGATCCGGAGAGTAAAGATCTTTATAAAAGTTCCGGGCTCTATCCCGGATACTCTCCGGATCTGTAAGGGGGGCACCGTCTTCATCTAGAAGACAGGCGATGTGCCTACTGTTACCCCCCTTTTTCTCCAGTGAGTAGAAAAGGCGCGAGCCGCGGTCTAGATCTTTGAGAAAACCTAAGCGGCTGCGCACGTATGCCCCCTTGGCCTGGTGTCGTTCCAGGTCACAGAGGACACCCTTCCTCTCTATATACTCTCTCTTCAGGGATTGGTCCCTACAAGTGAACAGCCTCTGCTCCAGAGTGACTCCAACTCAGCTTCGCGCTGCCCACTCGCACCCTTGGTATATTCCTGACACAGAAGTCGCAAATGAACCTTGCCCACGTCCCACCACAGTTTTAACGTGGCAAAGTCCCCCTTGCAACCCCTCCAGTCCGTCCAAAACTCCCGGATCAATGTCACAAGCCCCTGGTCCTTCAACAAAGCATTGTGGAAGTGCCAATAGGCGGCTCGTGACGCTGTTGGCGTTAGCGCCACCGTCACAGACACACAGTTGTGGTCTGTGAACGGAGCCAGACTAATGGCACAAGAACCGACTCGTGACATACAGTATAGTGACTAGATATATATAGTCTGTCGATCCGGGAGTGGGACACCAGACCGGCTCTCACCCTGACGTAGGTGAAACCGTCTGATGCCCCTGGGTTCTGCTCTCGCCAGATGTCCTCCAGGGAGAAGCGGGCGATGATCTCCCGCAGGGCTGACGCAGAAGGCGGGTACGGCTCTGAACTATTCCGGTCCAGAGCGTCGAGGGTGCAGTTGAAATCACCCCCGAGTACCAAACACTCATCTGCGTCAACCGTCTCCAAAAACTGGGACAGTCTGGCGAGGAACCTCACTCTCTCGGGCCCTCCAGCAGGGGCATATATATTAACTAGGTTAATGATGCTACCCTGCTCTCGGACCCGGAGGTGGATTAGACGGCCTGGGATAACAGCTTTCACAAGCAGCAGCTCTGGCTGAAAAGACTCTGAGAACAGGGTCACCACTCCACATGACGCCGATGTGAAGTGGCTGAAGAAGACCCTGCCTCTCCACTCCAGTTGCCACGAGGCCTCAGCCTCTGGAGTGGTGTGAGTTTCCTGCAGGAAGCTCACAGAGTACCCTCCCTGATATAAATAGGAGAGTACCTGGAACCTGCGGAAACTGTCTTGACAGCCATTGGTATTTAGCGTGCTGATGTGCAAAGCCATTACTGCGTGTCAGGAATTGTGCGTTCCTCAGACCCATGAGACTGCTGATAGTACACACACATTTTTTAAAATTTCCGGACGCAGAGAGGCTCCGCAGTCCCAGAATTCTTGGCCCTAGTAGTGCTGACCACTAGATATTGCTGGAGAGAGTGGAGAACAAACGACATATTCTTCCACCTCTCCAAGGGCACCTTCCTTTTCTTTTGTCCATGAAGGGTGCTCTCAAGGAATAGATCTATTTCCTTGACAGGGATACCCCACCCAGAATCTGATGTTCCTACTGGTGGGTCACCCCTGGGCTCCTCTTGGCTGAGGGCTTTTACTCCATCCTCCCCGGCTGGAGTCAGTTTCCTCAGCTTTATTCTCAGGGACCCCCTCTTAGATGATTCAGAAGGAGTCCCTTTAGCACCCTTCAAGGTAAATAATGGACCCTTGTAGCTTCAGGAGTGCATTCAGGGGTAGCTGGCTGGACAGCAGTGGCTGGCATGGCTTCCATAATGGAAGCCTTGGAGGCTTTATATGCCTCCTCTGCCAGTTCCACCGATGCTTGCTCAGCTTGGATGGCACCGATGTTAGGGTCAGTGGACGGCTGAGGAGGGTAGACAGGCTCTCCCATGATGTTAACAGGAAAACCTGTTTTATCACCCTCCCCCATTTCCACTTCCCCTTGTGCCACATCCCCCCTGACAAATCCATGGGGTCCTGAATGGGGGTCATGCCTATATTCCCCCCCTCCAGTAGTGACTCGGCCTGGGGCGCTAACAAAGCCCGAGGTACGTCACTAGAGAGTGACACTGGAGGAGGAGACTGACTGGTGCCCTTGAAGCTCAGCACCTCAGGGACACTGACTACCCATTCAGCAGGGGCTTTGTTGGGACCCCCCTCAAAGGCCAGAGGCAGAACCTGATCTTTCTTGTCTACCCCTACCTCACTTGGACAATGTCACCGGATGAGGAGGAGATGTTTTGTTCCTCTTCTTGCTTTTAGAGGGAGGTGCTCCACTATGGAGCACTTCCCACTTATCAGCAACCTCTCTGTTGGTTTTATGCTTCCTCTTCCTTGGGACGTCACTCCTGGAAGAGGAGCTGCCACTAGCTGCCTCCCCTGCAGAGGGCTTATTATCCCTCTGCTTACACTGTGCCCCCACACTAACTGATGTAATTATGGTGGGGGCAGATTGGGACTTGGGAGATGAAGATGTGACACTGGGAGGACCGGTGACATTCTTCCCCTTTTTCCCCGTGTCTGCAGTCTTGCTGGAGACCACAGACACAGATGGCTTTTTTGGGGAAGAAGGGGGTTTGGAGGCCGTGGTGGTGGCTTGAGGAACGGCCTCCTTGCCTGAGCTCTGTGGGGGGGCTATGACCCTTGAGGTCCCCGCTGTTATGGGCTCAGCGGGGATGGGTGCTGTACTGACGGAGGTGCCATTTGCTGGGGCTGGGGCATGATGCTTTACATTAGGACAATTCCTACGTGTATGCCCCAACCCCTTGCAATGATAGCACTGCACCTCCGTAGTGCTATAAAAAATCCTGTAGAGCACCCCCTCAAATAAAACCTCAAAAGACCCCTCTATGTTTTCTGCGCCCTGAGGCAGGCACATTTGTACCTGCCTCTTGAAAGAGAGCACATGACGAAGTGCACTTTCTCTGCACCCCAGGGGAATTTTAATAAATGTTGTTTTTACTTCCCATAAGGTTAGCAGGTGGGGGCGCAGGAGGGAGTCTGGTAGGAAGGGGGGCACATTAGAGAGTGTTACTTTTGTGCCCAACCCTTCCAGGGGTTCTATTGGGACATATAATCCCCACACTGTGATGCCTCTCTGTATAAGTATGTGAGCAGCAGCCAGCGTACGGGTAAAGAAAACTGCTTTCCCGTACATTTTGCTGCCTTCTACTATAACAGAGGGGCTGATGACATTAGCTGCAGCACGCAGATAGATATCAATGCTTTAGACCCCAGACATCTGACATTTAACCCCATGCTTCCTGGTGATCTGCCCCTCAGCCCCAGCGGTGGTATTGCTGGGGCCAGCAGAAACCACCTGTGACCAGGTATTAGCCACAGGGGTAGGTCTGCTGGCAGAACCACCAGGAGCTGGGGCTGCCTTATCTGCCTGGGGCCTATGCTGTGCAGTGCTGCAGCTACGATTTTCAGGGTCCATTATTCCCCCTTTTGACCCCTGAGGCTTCTTAATGGTCTTATCCCTCATGTTTAGACCCTTTTTTTTAGTTTATTTGTGTTATTTATTTTTATTTTTTGTTTTATGATTTTCTATTGTTTTCTTTTTAAAAATATATAAGTGTTTAAAAGAAACAAAAAGACAAAACTAAGGGAGAGAGAGAGATGATGCTTGGCAGTGGAAGGGTTAATGGCCTGTTGCAAGGTGTCTAATTGCAACAACACAGAGAACACAGAGGCTTTTTAACCCCTCTGTGTCTCTGTGTCAGATGTTAAAAAAAAAGCCTTTTCAACAAAAATTCTAATTGTTTCCCCCCCCACTGCCTACAAAGATGTTACTTGTCTTCTCTCCCCCGAAACATAAAACCCAACACCAAACAAACAAAACTTCAACAAAACCTAATAAACTTTTTAAAAGAAAAAAAAGTCAAAGTAAAAAAGCTCCAGGAGTGAAGGTGAAGTGCTAAGGGAGGGGTGTGGCAAAGTATCCAGGAGACAGCTCACTCTCCTGGGATAGAGAGCTGAGCCTGACTCCCAGAAAACTAAAACTTAAATTAAACTAAGAAAAATACCATAAAAACTCCCAAAAATGAACAACACCGTGCACAAAGTGCTTATAAACAGAAAGGTGTTAAAATAAAACTTGTATTTGAGGGACTAAGACCCTAAAAAGCCTTTTGTTTAGAGATCAAGCATGCACACAACATGCTCTCTGGCACAGTGTATTTTAAAATTATGAGAAAACATTTTCTGTAAACTAAATAAAAATCATATTAGGAGGTTGAAAGAAAAAGAAACCGGATGGGGGGATACCGAGCAGAGCACACCATCTACAGCCCACTGGGAGACAAACTCATCCATTCCCCCAGTAGACAAAGCCAGGTGGTACTCTGCCCGGATACGGGAGCGCACCAGCACCCGGAACATGGCCTCAGGTGACAAGGGAACCCCCCCTATCAAACACTGCTTCCTGGACTTATATATAGCCAACTTGGCTAATGCCAGGAGCAGGTTGACGAGGAGGTCCCTGGCCTTATTGCCCCGGGACACTGGGCGCCCAAAAATAAAAATGTGAGGGGAGAAATGCAGCCAGAACTGCAGGAGGAGGCCCCTCAAGAGTGACAAGAGGGGCTGCAGTCTGGCGCAACTAAAATAAACATGATACACGGACTCTCCCTTGCCACAGAATGGACAAGTGGAGGGGGAGTCCGTGAATTTAGCTAAGTACTCTCCCGTGCTCAGTGCACCATGGAGCACTCTCCAACTCAAGTCCCCGGTGGGTCGTGGAACTAAATCAGAATAAAGTTCCCTCCACCGGGGCCTCTTGCCCTCGTCAGCTGGTAGGACCCGCCTCCAGATGGTATCGGGACGGGTCACGAGGGCAAGGAAGTGCACTGTATGGAGCACGAGAGAATATAAGCTCTTCCTCGGCATGCCGCGAAAGCAGGCCGAGGGTATGTCCCTCAACCTCGAGAGGTTGGGGACAGGAGGAGCCTGAGGGGAAACACGGGGCTTGTGTCCAATGCAAACAGCCGGAGAAGGGGTGTTGAAAGGTGCATGTGGCACTCCGGCCTGCAAAGCCCCGCGAAGGAAGGTGCGCGAGTCGGGGGAGATGGCATCTCTAATCTCCTGGAGCAAGCGCCCTGAGACTTTGGGCGTCACATATCCCAAACGGAGCGCAAGCTCCTGGGGTGACACCCAATCAGAACGCCCGTATTCCAGGAGATCCCCGACTCGGGTCATCCGTGCATGACTAAGGCGGCGGATGATACTGGGGGACTGTAACATTGGAGCCCCCACTGCTGCATTAAATAGCAGGGGCTCTGTGAATATTTCATCCCCCAAAGGCACGCCCTGCCTGGTCACGGAGACCATGCTCCAGGCCTTGAGGGTTTCCTGGTAGTATGCCGGCAACACAGAGAGGTCTCTCCCAAACCCCTCGGGCCTGATCAGAAATAATTGCCGGTCATACCCCAGGTTGCGCAACTGGCGATAAAAGCTGGATGCCAGTGCGCACCACTGCGGAGAGGGATCTGCATATAGGTATCTCTGCAGGTACTGAAGGCGGAAGGTGGACAACTGGGAGCACACACAAACTACTCCCTGTCCACCCTCCACCAAAGGCAGACTTGCCACCCCTGCAGAGACCCAATGCCTTCCCATCCAGAGGAAATCTAACAAATTCCTCTGGATATTGTTGACAAACTCGGGGGTCGGACTCAGACAAATCAGCCGGTGCCAGATCTGAGAAGCCACCAGCTGATTCACCACTAGAGTCCGCCCCCTAAGGGAAAGCATTTTTGCTAGACCCCTCCATCGTCCCAGACGAGAGAGGACACTGCCCTCTAACTCCCTCCAGTTGTCTGGGACGGAAGCGTCCGCAGCGGACAGGTAGACCCCCAGATATTTAATGACATCTGCCTCCCACGTGATGTCACGAAACGTGGGAGGCAAAGAGTCCACCTGTAAATTACCCTCTAAAAGGCCTGTGCATTTGGACCAGTTGATCTGAGCGGAGGAGGCAGCTGAATATACCTCCTGGCACTGTTTTGCCAGCTCAAGATCAACTGGATCCTGGGCCACGAGGAGCACATCGTCAGCATAAGCTGAAAGGACAATCCGCATGTCTGGATCTTTTAGCACCAGCCCTGTGAGCCTTTTCCTCAGTAGGCAGAGGAAAGGCTCAATGGCCAGTGCATATAACTGTCCAGACAAGGGACATCCTTGACGCACCCCTCGTCCAAATACCAAAGGTGCTGTTAGGGACCAATTGATTTTAAGTAAACACTCTGCAGAGGCGTACAGCGTTCTTATAAAGCCCACAAACTGTGGGCCAAAGCCGTACGCTTGCAGAGTGGCTATGAGGTAACCATGGTCCACCCTGTCAAACGCCTTCTCTTGATCTAAAGAGAGAAAGGCGAGTGACAGACCAGTCCTGCGAGAATAATGCAATAGATCCCGGACCAGAAAGATACTATCAAAGATAGTCCGGCCCGGGATCGCATAGGACTGGTCAGGGTGAACCAATTCTGCCAGCACAGACCCAAGTCTAAGCGAGATGGCTTTAGCTACAATCTTGTAGTCCGTGCTGAGCAGAGAGACCGGTCGCCAGTTCTTAATAAACCGGAGATCCCCCTTTTTGGGCAGCAGGGCAAGTACTGCCCTGCGACAAGACAGGGGCATCTCCCCGGTCTCCAGGGCTTCCCCAAGGACCAGATGGAAATCAGGTCCCAGAGTCTCCCAGAAAAATTGGAAAAACTCTACAGTCAGTCCGTCCAGTCCTGGAGACTTTTCACAGGACATGGCACGGAGGGCTTCAGAGAGCTCTTGAAAAGATAGTGGTATATCAAGCCGCTCTCTTACACCCTCACTGACTGTGGGGAGCCCCTCCCATAGCACCCTGCAGGCGTCTGGAGAAATGGGATCCGGAGAGTAAAGATCTTTATAAAAGTTCCGGGCTCTATCCTGGATACTCTCCGGATCTGTAAGGGGGGCACCGTCTTCATCTAGAAGACAGGTGATGTGCCTACTGTTACCCCCCTTTTTCTCCAGTGAGTAGAAGAGGCGCGAGCCGCGGTCTAGATCTTTGAGAAAACCTAAGCGGCTGCTCACGTATGCCCCCTTGGCCTGGTGTCGTTCCAGGTCACAGAGGACACCCTTCCTCTCTACATACTCGCTCTGCAGGGATTGGTCCCTACAAGTGAACAGCCTCTGCTCCAGATGGAGTACCTCCCCCCGGAGTGACTCCAACTCAGCTTCGCGCTGCCCACTCGCACCCTTGGTATATTCCTGACACAGAAGTCGCAAATGAACCTTGCCCACGTCCCACCACAGTTTTAACGTGGCAAAGTCCCCCTTGCAACCCCTCCAGTCCGTCCAAAACTCCCGGATCAATGTCACGAGCCCCTGGTCCTTCAACAAAGCAAGGTATTTAGCGTGCTGATGTGCAAAGCCATTACTGCGTGTCAGGAATTGTGCGTTCCTCAGACCCTTGAGACTGCTGATAGGACACGCACATTTTATAGAATTTCCGGACGCGGAGATGCTCCGCAGTCCCAGAATTCTTGGCCCTAGTGCTGACCACTAGATATTGCTGGAGAGAGTGGAGAATAAACGACATATTCTTCCACCTCTCCAAGGCCAGCCGCACCTTCCTTTTCTTTTGTCCATGAAGGGTGCTCTCAAGGAATAGATCTATTTCCTTGACAGGGATAACCCACCCAGAATCTGATGTTCCTTCTAGTGGGTCACCCCTGGGCTCCTCTTGGCTGAGGGCTTTTACTCCATCCTCCCCGGCTGGAGTCAGTTTCCTCAGCTTTATTCTCAGGGACCCCCTCTTAGATGATACAGAAGGAGTCCCTTTAGCACCCTTCAAGGTAAATAATGGACCCTTGGATTGCTGCTGCACCCCTGTAGCTTCAGGAGTGCATTCAGGGGTAGCTGGCTGGACAGCAGTGGCTGGCATGGCTTCCTTAATGGAAGCCTTGGAGGCTTTATATGCCTCCTCTGCCAGTTCCACCGCTGCTTGCTCAGCTTGGATGGCACCGATGTTAGGGTCAGTGGACGGCTGAGGAGGGTAGACAGGCTCTCCCATGATGTTAACAGGAAAACCTGTTTTATCACCCTCCCCCATTTCCACTTCCCCTTGTGCCACATCCCCCCTGACAGACAAATCCATGGGGTCCTGAATGGGGGTCATGCCTATATTCCCCCCCTCCAGTAGTGACTCGGCTTGGGGCTCTAACAAAGCCCGAGGTACGTCACTAGAGAGTGACACTGGAGGAGGAGACTGACTGGTGCCCTTGAAGCTCAGCACCTCAGGGACACTGACTACCCATTCAGCAGGGGCTTTGTTGGGTCCCCCCTCAAAGGCCAGAGGCAGAACCTGATCTTTCTTGTCTACCCCTGCCTCACTTGGGAGACCCTCTTGCCCCTGCTTTTCCTCCAGACCCTTTTCCACATTAACCCCTATAGGGTCTGGAGAGAGAGATGTGTGGTCTGGCACCGGCTGGCTGAGCTTAATAACTGGGCCAGACAATGTCACCGGATGAGGAGGAGATGTTTTGTTACTCTTCTTGCTTTTAGAGGGAGGTGCTCCACTATAGAGCACTTCCCACTTATCAGCAACCTCCCTGTTGGTTTTATGCTTCCTCTTCCTGGGGACGTCACTCCTGGAAGAGGAGCTGCCACTAGCTGCCTCCCCTGCAGAGGGCTTATTATCCCTCTGCTTACACTGTGCCCCCACACTAACTGATGTAATTATGGTGGGGGCAGATTGGGACTTGGGAGATGCAGCTGTGACACTGGGAGGACCGGTGACATTCTTCCCCTTTTTCCCCGTGTCTGCAGTCTTGCTGGAGACCACAGACACAGATGGCTTTTTTGGGGAAGAAGGGGGTTTGGAGGCCGTGGTGGTGGCTTGAGGAACGGCCTCCTTGCCTGAGCTCTGTGGGGGGGCTATGACCCTTGAGGTCCCCGCTGTTATGGGCTCAGCGGGGATGGGTGCCGTACTGACGGAGGTGCCATTTGCTGGGGCTGGGGCATGATGCTTTACATTTGGACAATTCCTACGTGTATGCCCCAACCCTTTGCAATGATAGCACTGCACCTCCGTAGTGCTGTAAAAAATCCTGTACAGCACCCCCTCAAATGGAACCCCAAAAGACCCCTCTATGTTTTCTGCGCCCTGAGGCAGGCACATTTGTACCTGCCTCTTGAAAGAGAGCACATGACGAAGTGCTCTCTCTCTGCACCCCAGGGGAATTTTTATAAATGGTGTTTTTACTTCCCCTAGGGTTAGCAGGTGGGGGCGCAGGAGGGAGTCTGGTAGGAAGGGGGGCACATTAGAGAGTGTTACTTTTGTGCCCAACCCTTCCAGGGGTTCTATTGGGACATATAATCCACCCACTGTGATGCCTCTCTGTATAAGAATGTGTGCAGCAGCCAGAGTACGGGTAAAAAAAACTGCTTTCCCGTACATTTTGCTGGCTGCTACTATAACAGAGGGGCTGATGACATTAGCTGCAGCACGCAGATAGATATCAATGCTGTAGACCCCAGACATCTGACATTTAACCCCATGCTTCCTGGTGATCTGCCCCTCAGCCCCAGCGGTGGTATTACTGGGGCCAGCAGAAACCACCTGTGACCAGGTATTAGCCACAGGGGTAGGTCTGCTGGCAGAACCACCAGGAGCTGGGGCTGCCTTATCTGCCTGGGGCCTATGCTGTGCAGTGCTGCAGCTAGGATTTTCAGGGGCCATTATTCCCCCTTTTGACCTCTGAGGCTTCTTAATGGTCTTATCCCTCATGTTTAGACCCTTTTTTTTTAGATTATTTGTTTTATTTATTTTTATTTTTTGTTTTATGCTTTTTTACTGTTTTCTTTTTTTAAAAATATAAAAGTGTGAAAAAGAAACAAAAAGACAAAACTAAGGGAGACAAAACTAAGGGAGACAAAACTAAGGGAGAGAGAGAGAGAGATGATGCTTGGCAGTGGAAGGGTTAATGGCCTGTTGCAAGGTGTTGCTAATTGCAACAACACAGAGAACACAGAGGCTTTTTAACCCTTCTGTGTCTCTGTGTCAGATGTAAAAAAAGCCTTTTAAACAAAATCTTCAAATTGTTTTCCCCCCACTGCCTACAAAGATGTTACTTGTCTTCTCTCCCCCCAAAACATAAAACCCAACACCAAACAAACAAAACTGTAACAAAACCTGAAAAACTTAAAAAAAATCAAAGTAAAATAGCTCCAGGAGTGCAGGTTAAGTGCTAAGGGAGGGGTGGGGCAAAGTATCCAGGAGACAGCTCACTCTCCTGGGATAGAGGGCTGAGCCTGGCTCCCAGAAAACTAAAACTTAAATTAAACTAAGAAAAATACCACAAAAACTCCCAAAAATTAACAACACCGTGCACAAAGTGCTTATAAACAGAAAAGTGTTAAAATAAAACTTGTATTTGAGGGACTAAGACCCTAAAAAGCCTTTTGTTTGGAGCTCAAGCATGCACACAACATGCTCTCTGGCACAGTACTTGTAAGCCTGACACACACACTGGCTAGCGGTCAGGCAAATGAACTTAGATTGGCGGTCAGGCAAATGAATTAAGATTTAACAAAATAAAAGTTTTGTTTTTTTAAAAGTAGACAACTAGTAAACAAGACTAGACAGAAAAAAAAAAAAAAAAAAATGTTATAGCCCTAAAAAGGGTTTTTTGGGGTGCTGTGTTTACAGCAGAGATCTGATGAGTCCTTCAGCAGTGCACTTGACACTGAATAAACTTGCCTAGCTATTGATTTCCCTATTCAATTAGCATCACCTACACTCTCCCTCCTCTCAGTAAGACTGCAAGTTAGTTATGATTCCAAAATGGCTGCTGTCCATGAGGTAGAAGGGTCTGGAAGGCAGGGTATGATGCTGATTGGCTGGAATGTGTCTGCTGACTGTGAGTTGCAGGGTCAAAGTTTGCTCAATGATAAAGTATAGGGGGCGGATCGAACATTGCATATGTTCGCAGTTCGCCGCGAACGCGAACATGCTATGTTCGCCGGGAACAGTCCGCCGGCGAACTATTCGCGACATCTCTAATGCTAATATTTTATTTGCCTTTGCAGCTGCTGCTTGGCTTTGAGCACTGTTACCTAGATGGTGGTCCACAAGCACTCCCAAATCCCTTTCAATATCGGATACCCCTACATTTAACACCCTGTACAACGCTACGGAATATGTTGGCGCGATATAAATAAAGATAATAATAATAATAATAATAATAATTTGCTCCATTAAGATTATAAATTGCATGGCTATTTTTCCTTCCCAGATGCATAACTTTACATTTATTCGTATTAATTCTCATCTGCCATTTGGCTGCCCATTCCTCAATTTTATGTAAATCCCTTTGAAGGGAAAGCACATCATTATCTGATTTAATTACCTTGCAAAACTTTGTGTCATTAGCAAAAATGGAGACACTACTTTCCAGTTCCACCTCCAAGTCATTAATAAATATGTTAAAAAGGAGAGGACCTAATACTGAAACTGAGGAACCCCACTTACCACATTAGTCCAATCGGAGTATGTTGCATTTACAACAACCCTTTGCTTCCTGTCTTTTAGCCAACTCTCAATCCATAGTTACATAGTTACATAGTAATTAAGGTTGAAAAAAGACTTTCAGTCCATCAAGTTCAACCTGTTAAGATCACCTCTGATTAGTTATTAATTCATTTGTTGATAAAATAATTATTAATAATATAGAATTGGAGGATGAATAAAGAGTTAGTCTCTCAAGTTCAACCTTTTTAGATCTCTATTGATCTTTTTAATGTGCACTATTTATTATTAATTGTTAATTGATCCAGAAGAAGGCAAACAGAAAAAAAAAACATTGAAACTTTGCCAATTGTGTCATAAGGGGAAAAAAAGTAAAATTCCTTCCTGACCCCAGAAACTGGCGATCAAATTTCTCCCTGGATCAATATTCCTTCGCTAGTTATCTAGGATAGCCTTGAATGCCCTCTTTATTCAAAAATATATCTATCCCCTTTTTGAAGTTGTCTATCGAATTCGCTGTTACCACCTCCTTTGGTAGAGAATTCCACAGTTTAACCACCCTAACTATGAAGAACCCTTTTCTTTGTTTAAGGTGAAATCTTTTTTCCTCTAACCTCAAAGGGTGTCCTCTTGTCCTCTTGAACCTTGAGGAACCCCACTTATCACATTAGACCAATCGGAGTATGTTCCATTCACAACAACCCTTTGCTTCCTGTCTTTTAGCCAGCTCTCGATCCATGAGCAGATATTTACTGCAATTCCTGTATCCCTTAGTTTGCTCACTAGTCTTCCATGTGGCACTGTATCAAATGCCTTTGAAAAATCTAAAAAGACTACATCCACTGAGTAGCCCTGATCCAAGTTCCTACTAACCTCCTCATAAAAACTAATTAGATTGGTCTGACATGACCTATCCTTCATAAATCCGTGTTGACTGCTACCTACGATCTTGTTCAAATAGACATAGTCTTGTATTCTGTCCCTTATTAACCCTTCTAAAAGCTTCCCAACTACAGATGTGAGGCTCACTGGTCTATAATTCCCCGGATTTGCTCTAGATCCCTTCTTAAATATAGGTATCACCTCTGCTTTTCTCCAGTCATCCGGTAGTGACCCTGTAGTGAGTGAGTCTTGAAAGATTAGATATAATGGTTTGGCTATTACAGAACCCAGCTCCCTCAGTACCCTTGGATGTATTCCATCAGGACCTGGGGCTTTATTAACATTTATTTTCTCCAATCTCTTTTGGATTTCTTCCTACGTTAACCAATTATTTAGTGATGGTTGTGTAGCCCCATTAAGTTGCAGTGTATACCGACGAAAAGAACCTATTTAGCTCATCTGCCTTTTCCTGGTCACTAATTATCAGATGGCCTGTGTCACATTGTAATGTTCCTATAACTTGCTTCCTGGCCTTCTTCCCATTAATATATTTAAAAAATATTTTAGGGTTAGTCTTACTTTCCATTGCAACTGACTTCTCATTTTCTATTTTAGCCAGTCTAATAGCCCTTTTGCAAGCCTTGTTGATTTCCTTATAGTAACATAAAGCTGCCTCTGTTCCCTCCTTCTTGTATAATTTAAATGCATGTTTCTTTTTTCTCATCATGATCTTTAAGTCATTGTTAAGCCACATGGGATATGATTTACTCATTTTATTTCCATATGGTACATGCCGACGAGTATGTTTATTTAGTAAGGATTTGAATGTTGTCCATTTATTTTCAGTATTTTTCCCTGTAAGTTCTTTGTCCCAGTCTATAAGTAGAATTGCTTCCCGTAGCCCATTAAAGTTAGCTCTTTTAAAATTTAGAGTTTTTGTTGGCCCCGTACAACTCTGTTTTTTGTATTCAATCTCAAATGATACTGTGTTGTGATCACTGTTCCCCAAGGGTTCCCCTATTTTAACATTTGATATTATATCAATATTACTTGTGATGACTAAATCCAAGATGGCCCCATTTCTAGTAGTCTCTTGTATTACCTGGGCCAGATAATGATCCCCGAGTGTACTCAAGAACCTGCTCCCCTTAGCTGAGCTGCTGGTCTCATTTATCCAGTTTATTTCAGGGTAATTAAAGTCTCCCATTATTAGAACTTGACCATGCTTAGCTGCATTTCCAATCTGTAACAATAATTATATTTCCTCACATTCAGCTATATTTGGGGGTTTATAGCATACTCCCACCAATATGCGTTTAGAATTAGCTCCTCCACTATTTAGCTCAACCCACAAAGATTCAATGATGCCGTTAGTGCCCGCATAAATATCTTCTCTGACTATAGGCTTAAATTTAGGCTTAACATAAAGACAGATCCCTCCTCCTCTTTTACCATTTCCCCTATCTTTCCTAAATAGGTTATAACCATCCAGATTAACAGTCCAGTCATGAGATTCATCCCACCATGTTTCAGTAATGCATATTAAGCCCCATTTTTCTTGTACTGCTAATATTTCTAGCTCATCCATTTTCCCAGGCAAACTTCTTGCGTTAGCAAGCATACACTTTATGTTGCTATGGCTCTGCCGTTGTGAAGTGCTTGCCACTGTATTTGAGGCCCTTATTAATAACTCCCTACTGTCTATTGTAACCCTCCCCCTTCTCCTCCCCCATGGGTAACTAATTCATTCCTTTCCCTCTCTACCCTATTTACCCCAATACTTCTATATAGTCCCTCCCCCCCACCTAAAAACTCCCCCAGCCGTTCTACCATCCTATCCCCTAGCACATATATGTATCTCTTAGTTTGCACAATAGTCTCCCATGTGACACTGTATCAAAAGCCTTTACAAAATCCAAATAGACTACATCCACTGAGTTGCCTTTATCCAAGTTCCTACTAACCTCCTCATAGAATCTAATTAGATTTGTTTGACATGACCTATCCCTCATAAATCCATATGGACTCCTACTTATAATCCTGTTCAAATAGACATATTCTTTAATATTATCCCTTATTAACCCTTCTAAAAGCTTTCCCACTACATAAGTGAGGCTCACTGGCCCATAATTCCCCGGATTTGCTCTTGCTCCCTTTTTAAATATAGGTATTACATATGATTTTCTCCAGTCATCTGGTAGAGACCCTGTGTTGAGTGAATCTGTAAAAATTAAATATAATGGTTTGGCTATTACAGAACCCAGTTTCCTCAGTCCCCTTGCATGTATTCCATCCCGACCCGGGCCTTTATTAACATTAATTTTTTCCAACCCCTTTTGGATTTCTTCCTGCGTTAACCAGTTATTTGGTGAAGGTAGTGTAGCGCCAAAATGTTGCAGTGTCCCAACCACTGATACCTCCCTTGTGTATGCCTTTTCCTGGTCACTAATTTTCAGACAGCCTGTCACATTGTAATGTTCCTATAGATTCCTTTCTTGCCTTCTTCCCATTAATATACTTAAAAAATATTTTAGGGTTAGTCTTATTCTCTTTTGCAATTAGTTTTTCATTTTCTATTTTAGCCAGTATAATAGCCCTTGTTGATTTCCTTGTACTCCCGTAAAGCAGTCTCTGTCCCTTCTTGTTTATATAACTTAAATGCCTGTTTTTTACTCCGTATCTTGATCTTTAAATCATTGTTAAGCGACATTGGATGTGATTTACTCCTTTTGCTTTAATTCCCACTTGGTATATGGTATTATTCCCACTTTGTACGTATATTTAGTAAGTGATTTAAATGTTGTCCATTTATGTTTAGTATTTTTACCTGCTAGTTCTTTGTCCCAGTTTATACTTTGTATTGCTGACCTTAGACCATTAAAATCTACCATTTTAAAATTAAGAGTTTTCGTTGGCCCCTTAAAATTTGTTTTTTTTTAATTCAATCTCAAATGAGACTGTGTTGTGATCATTGTTTCCCAAAGGTTGCCCTATTTCAACATTTGATACTATATCAATATTATTTGTGATAACTAAATCCAAGATAGCCTCATTTGTAGTAGGCTCTTGTATAACCTGGGCCAGATAATGATACCTGAGTGTACTCAAGAACCTGCTCCCCTTAGCTGAACTGCTAGTCTCATTTACCCAGTTTATTTCAGGGTAATTAAAGTCTCCCATTTTTAGAACTTGCCCTTTCCTAGCTGCATTTCCAATGTGTAACTATAATTGTATTTCCTTACTATCAGCTATATTTGGGGGTTAATAGCATACTCCTACTAATATTCTTTTGGAATTTGCTGCTCCGCTATTTAACTCTACCCAGAAAAATTCAACATTACTGCTAGTTCCACCATAAATATCTTCTCTGACTATAGGCATAAATTCAGGCTTAACAAACAGACAAATCCCTCCTCCTCTTTGACCTTTGCCCCTATCTTTCCTAAATAGGCATCCAGATTAACAATCCAGTCATGAGATTCATCCCAACACGTTTCGGTAATGCCTATTAAATGCCATTTTTCATTATTTACTAATAATTCTAACTCTCCCATTTTTCCTGGCAAGCTTCTGGCATTAGCAAGCATACACCTTATGTTATGAGTTTGTAGTTTGGTGGTGCCTGCCACTATACTTGAGTTACTTAATAATACCTCCCTATTAACTATACTACCCCTCCCCCATCTCCTCACCTATGAGTTGTTGATTCATCCCTTATGCCCTCTACACTTTCTACCCCATTACTTATATCTAGTCCCTCCCCCCACCTACTAGTTTAAAAACTCCTCCAGCCTTTCTACCATCCTATCCCCTAGTACAAAATCTCCCTCATTATAAAGGTGCAATCCATCTCTGCTGTAGAGATTGCACGGAAGTGAGAAGTCAGCCCAGTGCTCTAAAAAAACAAACCGCTCCTTAGTGCACCACATCTTTAGCCATGCATTAACCTCCCTAAGCTCCTTCTGCCTCCCTGGGCTAGCACATGGCACTGGTAGTATGTCAGAAAATACTACCTTGGAGCTCCTTGCCTTCAGTTTATTATCTAGTTCTCTAAAATCATTGTCTATTCAAACAGGATTATAAGTAAGACCCAACATGGATTTATGAGGGATAGGTCATGTCTATCTAATTAGTTTCTATGAGGAGGTTAGTTGGATCAAGGCAACTCAGTGGATGTAGTCTTTTTAGATTTTGCAAAGGCTTTTGATACAGTGCCACATGGGAGACTATTGTGCAAACTAAGGGATACAGGAATTGCAGTAAATATATGCACACGGATTGAGAGCTGGCCATAAGACAGGAAGCAAAGGTTTGTTGTAAATGGAACATACTCAGATTGGACTAATGTGGTAAGTGGGGTTCCTCAGGGCTCATTATTAAGTCCTCTCCTTTTTAGCATATTTATTAACGACTTAGAAGTAGGACTGGAAAGTATTGTCTCCATTTTTGCAGATGACACAAAGTTAGATATTAAAAGAGATTTAAGAGTGCTTGTGGACAACCACCTACGTAACAGTTCTCAATGACAGGCAGCAGCTGCAAAGGCAAATAAACTATTAGCATGTATTAAGAAGGGTATAGAAGAAAGGGAAGCAGATATAATTCTACCACTATACAAATCCCTAGTACATCCTCATTTGGAATATGGAGTACAATTTTGGGCACCACTTCCTAAATAGTACATTTTAGAGCTGGAAAAGGTACAGAGAAGGGCTACAAAACTAATAAAGGGAATGGAGGGGCTACGTTATGGAGAAAGACTAACCAAATTAAGCTTATTTTCTCTAAAAAAGAGGGGATATGATTACCGTATATAAATACCTCCACTGTGTTGTTTTTTTTTGTTTGCCTTCCTCTGTATCAATTAACAACTATTCCGCATATTGCAGATCAGAGGAGATCTTAAAAGCTTGAACTTGATAGGCTAAAAGTCTTTTTTTTTAACCTCAATTACTTTGTAACTAAGTAACACTAGCGAATTGCCCGTCAAAAAATTACGGCAAAAAAATTGTAAGGCAGGTAATGCTGTTTGGTGGAGCCGCAACAGAATGGGTTTTGTGTTTATTGTGAGATTTTTTTTTTTTTTTTTTGTGTATATTTGTTTTTGTATGCTAATGTAATAATTAATACATTAATACATGAATATACTTTACCTATTTGGAAGTAATATATGCAGGAAGGATTGTGCTGAAGAGCTGACAATCTGTTTTGATGTTCCTGCAGTGGAGCTGAGGTGTAGGTGTCAGCAATGTGTGCAGTGTGTAGTGTAAATAGGCTGCGTGCGCGAGATGAAGCCGTTAAAGTAGCTGTGTACTTCCACATTGTGTAAGCTAGTGTTGTAAAATGGCTAATGTGTATGTGCTACATGGCTGTGTATGATGTAGCGTCCTTGCTAATGGTGTATCTTGTACCTCGTACAGCTTTTTGGAAAATCTGTATGTGCTTGGTGGTGTTTTGCGTGCTTAGGGTCCTGTAGACTAGTTTTGGTTTTTTTTGGCGGCCAATTTTTCTCTTGCTTAGGGGATTTTCGGGTGTGTAAACTCTGGAATTTGGACTTAAATTGAGGTGTAACTTCACTTGCAGCAGTCCTGGGTGCCCCCCTTTGCTGTGGATAAGCTTTTTATGTATTTGTTGTGTGTATTTATTGTGTTTTTAATGTTTTTAAGTGCGCACAGTTCGGGCGCTAATGTCGTATTTTTGTGAGCTCTTAATGTTATTTTTTCTAAGTCCTGCGTCTAGTATTTTTGGATGCTAAGTCCATAAATGTTCCATTGTAAGTCCCGCCTGCGGCTCATTGCAGCCGACGTGGGAGCCTCCGCCTCTGCAAATGCGGCCCCTCGCTTTGCACATCACACAGCCTCCCTCTATCTCCTCCTCTCTCCATATCACACAGCCTCTCTCTCTTCCTCTCTCCCTATCAAACATAGTTACATAGTTACATAGTAATTAAGGTTGAAAAAAGACTTTCAGTCCATCAAGTTCAACCTGTTAAGATCTCCTCTGATCTGCAATATGCGGATTAGTTATTAATTAAATTATTGATTAAATAATTATTAATAGTATAGTATTGGAGAATGAATAAAGAGTTAGTCCATCAAGTTCAACCTTTTTAGATCTCTATTGATCTTTTTAATTTGGACTATTTATTATTATTGTTAATTGTTAATTATTGTTAATTGATCCAGAGGAAGGCAAACATAAAAAAAAAAAAACAGCCTTTCACTTCTCCTCTCTACATATCACAAAGCCTCGCTCTCCTCCTCTCTCAATATCACACAGCCTCTCTCTCTCCTCCTCTCTCCCTATCACAAGCTTCTCTCTCCCATCCTCTCTCCCTATCACACAGCCTCTCTCTCCTCCTCTCTCCATATAACACAGCCTTTCACTCCAATCCTCTCTCTCCTTATCACAGACTCTCGCTTTCCTCCTCCCTCCCTATCACACAGCCACTCTCTCCCATCACCTATCCCTTTCACTCAGCCTCTCTCTCTCCTCCTCTCTCCCTATCACAAGCTTCTCTCTCCCATCCTCTCTCCCTATCACACAGCCTCTCTCTCCTCCTCTCTCCATATAACACAGCCTTTCACTACAATCCTCTCTCTCCTTATCACAGACTCTCGCTTTCCTCCTCTTTCCATATCACACAGCTTCTCTATCCTCCTCTCTCCCTATCACACACCTCTCTCTCCTTATCACACTGCCTCTCTCTTTCCTGAACCCTCCCCATCACACAACCTCTCTCTCCCATCTTCTCTCCGTATCACACAACCTCTCTCCTCCTCTCTCCATATCACACAGCCTCTCTCTCTCCCATCCTCTCTCCATATCACAGAGACTCTCTCTTGTCTTCTCTCCCTATCATACACCTCTCTCTCCCTATCACACAGCCTCTCTCTTTCCTCCTCCCTCCCTATCACACAACCTCTCTCTCCTATCACGCAGCCACTCTCTCCCATCACCGATCCATTTAACACAGCCTCTCTCTCCCATCCTCTCTCCCCATCACACAGCCTCTTTCTCCCATCCTATTTCCACATCACCAAGCCTCTCTCTGCCATCCTCTCTCCATTTACAAGTAAAGGCTGATAAATTGCAGAGTGCACAAATTGTGCCCAGGTGAGAGGGGTGTGGCTTGACTGTTTAACTAGTATAAAAGGTTTGTGAGCTGTTTTGGGGCCTGTTTACAAGTGGATTTTCCTTTACAAGTAAAGGCTGATAAATTGCAGAGTCCACTAATTGTGCCCAGATGAGAGGGTGTGGCTTGACTGCTAAACTAGTATAAAAGGTTTGTGAGCTGTTTTGGGGCTGTTCGCAAGTGGATTTTTCTTACAAGTAAAGGCTGATAAAATGCAGAGTTCACTAATTGTGTCCAGGTGAGAAGGCAGAAATTAATATAAACAGGAGAAGGGCGAACTTGTGAGCTTGCGAACATTTTCAGTATCAAGTGCAATTCTAGTAAAAGTGTAGGAGTTTAAATAAAAGGAGAGACTTCAAAGAAAAGGGAGGGCAGATTTATAGTGCAAAGGAGGAAAGCTTTATACAAATATATTATCTGATATTCTTTATTTTCTCACTGAAATTTTGTAGACAATAATAATTATGAGTCAGTCCAGTGGCAACCTCACTCAGTGTACATCCTGTCATATGTATGCAATACTGGAACAGATGATCCAGGGTCCATACCTCTGTGAGAGGTGTGAGCATGTTGCCTCTCTGGAAGCTCGAATTGGAGATCTGGAGCAGAGAATTGCAGCACTTAGTGATATTGCTCCACTGGAAATGGGGTTGTTGCTCACTGAGCACACTTTAGCTAGGCCTAGCATGGAGGGGGGAGCTGGGGCTAGTGAGGATGTCAAGGGAGGAAGCTGGGTTAAAGGTACAAGGGGAAGCAGGGGGAACAGGAGGAGGCAGGCCAGTTCTGAGTTGGCAAACACCAACAGATTTGCCAGATTGAGTGAAACTGTTGGGGATGTCCATTCATGAATGGCAATGCCAGATAGAGCTGTTCCCTCTAACAGCCGGGAGAACAGCTCTACTGGAAGAGAGGGAGGGCAGAATAGGCAGAGCAACAGAAATGTTTTGGTGGTAGGGGACTCTATTATTAGGAAGGTAGACAGGGTGGTTTGTCACCCAGATCCCAGCAATCGAACAGGAGGGGTTTGGGTTTTTAGAGCACTGGGCTGACTTCTCACTTCGGTACAATCTCTACAGTAGGAATTAATTGCACCTTTATGATGAGGGAGCTTTTGTACTAGGGGATAGGATGCTAGAAAGCCTGGAGGATTTCTTAAACTAGTAGGTGGGGGGAGGGAATAGATATAAGTAGTGGGGTAGAAATTGTAGAGGGCAAAAGGGATGAATTAACAACTCATAGGGGAGGAGATGGGGGAGGGGTAGTATAGTCAATAGGGAGGTAGTACTAGTAATTCAAGTACAGTGGCAGGCACTTGAGAACTACAGACATAAGGTGTATGCTTGCTAATGCCAGAAACTTGCCAGGAAAAATGGGAGAGTTAAAATTATTAGCAATTAATGAAAAATGGGATTTAATAGGCATTACCGAAACGTGGTGGGATGAATCTCATGACTGGACTGTTAATCTGGATGGTTATAACCAATTTAGGAAAGATAGAGGCAATGGTAAATGAGGAGGAGGGATTTGTCTGTATGTTAAGCTCGAATTTAAGCCTATAGTCAGAGAAGATATTTATGGTGGACCTAGTGATAAAGCTGAATTGTGGGTAGAGTTAAATAGCGGAGCAGCAAATTCCAAAAGAATATTAGTAGGAATATGCTATAAACCCCCAAATATAACTGAAAGTGAGGAAATACAATTATTGTTACAGATTGAAAATGCAGCTAAGCATGGGCAAGTTCTAATAATGGAAGATTTTAATTAACCTGAAATAAACTGCATAAATGAGACCAGCAGTTCATCTAAGGGGAGCAGGTTCTTGAGTACACTCAGGGATCATTATCTGGCCCAGGTTGTACAAGAGCCTACTAGAAATGAAGCCATCTTCGATTTAGTCATCACAAATAATATTGATATAGTATCAAATGTTGGAATAGGGCAACCTTTGGGAAACAGTGATCATAACATAATCATAATCATAAGTGTCTCATTTGAGATTGAATTAAAAAATAATAATTTTAAGGGGCCAACGAAAACGCTTAATTTTAAAAAGGGCAGATTTTAACAGTCTAAGGGCAGCAATACAAAGAATAGACTGGAACAGAGAACTGGCAGGTAAAAATACTGAACATAAATGTACAACATTTAAATCCTTACTAAATATACATACACATCGGCATATACCGTGTGGGAATAAAAGTAAAAGGAGTAAATCCCATCCAATGTGGCTTAACAATGATTTAAAGTTCAAGATACGGAGTAACAAACAGGCATTTAAATTATACAAACAAGAGCGGACAGAGACTGCTTTACGGGAGTACAAGGAAATCAACAAGGGCTATTAGACTGGCTAAAATAGAAAATGAAAAATTAATTGCAAAAGAGAGTAAGACTAACCCTAAAATATTTTTTAAATATATTAATGGGAAGAAGGCGAGGAAGGAAGCCAAAAGAACATTACAATGTGACACAGGCCATCTGATAATTAGTGACCAGGAAAAGGCAGATGAGCTAAATAGGTTCTTTTCTTTGGTATACACAAGGGAGGTACCAGTGGTTGGGACACGGCAACATAATGGGGTTACACTACCTTTGCCAAATAATTGGTTAACACAGGAAGTAATCCAAAAGAGGTTTGAAAAAATAAATGCAAAGGGTTGTTGTAAATGGAACATACTCCGATTGGACTAATGTGGTAAGTGGGGTTCCTCAGGGTTCAGCATTAGGTCCTCTCCTTTTTAACATATTTATTAATGACTTAGAGGTAGGATTGGAGTGTGGTGTCTCCATTTTCGCTGATGAAACAAAGTTGTGCAAGGTAATTAAATCAGATAGTGATATGCTTTCCCTCCAAAGGGATTTACATAAAATTGAGGAATGGGCATCTAAATGGCAGCTGAGATTTAATACGAATAAATGTAAAGTTATGCATCTGGGAAGGAAAAATAGCCATGCAATTTATAATCTTAATGGAGCAAATTTAGGTGTATCAGATATTGAAAGGGATTTGGGAGTGCCTGTGGACAGCCACCTAGGTAACAGTGCTCAAAGCCAAGCAGCAGCTGCAAAGGCAAATACAATATTAACATGTATTAAGAAGGGTATAGAAGCCAGGGAGGCAAATATAATTCTGGCACTATACAAATCTCTAGTATGCCCTCATTTGGAATAGGGAGTACAATTTTAGGCACCACTTCATAAAAATGACATTTTAGAGCTGGAAAAGGTACAGAGGAGGGCAACAAAACTAATAAGGGGATTGAGGGGCAAAGTTATGAAGAAAGACTAACCAAATTAAACAATACATCCAGGGTCAGTATAAAAGATTTGTCAAGGGAGCTTTTTGTGCCAAGAGGTTTTCAACTGACAAGAGGAAATCCCTTGAGGTTAAAAGTAAAAAGATTCCACCTTAAAGAAAAGGGTTCTTCACAGTAAGGGTGGTTAATCTGTGGAATTCTCTACAAGAGGAGGTGGTGACAGCGGATTCGATAGGTAACTTTAAAAAGGGGACTGGATTTATTTCTAATTAAAAAGGGAATTCAGGGTTATCATGGATAATTAGAGAGGCAGGGAGAAGTCCGGTCGCTGGTGTCTGGGATCAGGAGGGAATTGATTGATTTTTTTTTATACAACTAATTAATTTATAGTTAATCCGTATATTGCAGATCAGAGGAGATCTTAAAAGGTTGAACTTGATGGACTGAAATTCTTTTTTCAACCTTAAATACTATAGGTCTCATTCAATTTCGATTTGGCCAATTGAATAGGGCTCTATAAAGCAAGGTCTTCACTAACTAAAAACTTCTGTAAAAAAATATGCTCTGTGCTTATATAGAGCCCTATTCAATTGGCCAAATCGCAATTGAATGAGGCCCTATGTAACTATATCACACAGCCTCTGTCTCCCTATCACACAGTCTCTTTTTCCTCCTTTCTTCCTCCCACACATCCTCTCTCTCTCTCATCCTCTCTCCATATAACACAGCCTCTCTCTCTCTCCTCCTCCCTATCACACAGCCTCGCTCTCCTCTTCTCTCCCTATCACACAGCCTTTCTCTCTCCTCCTCTCTCAATATCACACAGCCTCTCTCTCCCATCCTATCTACATATCATAAAGCCTCTTTCTGCCATCCTTTCTCCATATCACACAGCCTCTCTCTCCCTATCACACAGCCTATCTCTCTTCCTCTCTCAATATCACACAGCCTCTCTCTCCCATCCTATCTCCATATCACCAAGCCTCTTTCTGCCATCCTTTCTCCATATCACACAGCATCTCTCCTCCTCCCTATCACACAGACTCTCTCTCCTCCTCTCTCTGTATCACACAGCCTCTCTCTCCCATCCTCTCTCCCTATCACACAGCCTCTATCTACCCTCCTCCCTCCCTATCACACAGCCTATGTCCCTATCACACAGCCACTCTCTCCCATCTCCTATCCCTATAATCACACAGCCTCTTTTTCCCATCCTCTCTCCATATCACACAGCCTCGCTCCCCCATCTTCTCTCCGTATCACACAGCCTCTCTCCTCCTCTCTCCCTGTCACACAGCCTCTCTCTCTCCCTCTCTCCATATCACACAGCCTCTCTCCCATCCTCTCTCCATATCACAGTGCCTCTCTCCCATCCTCTCTCCATATCACAGTGCCTCTCTCTTGTCCTCTCTCCCTATCATACACCTCTCTCTCCCTATCACACAACCACTCTCTCCCATCACTGATCCTTTTCACACAGGCTCTCTCTCCCATCCTATTTCCACATCACCAAGGATCTCTCTGCCATCCACTCTCCATATCACACAGTCTCTCTCTCCCATGCTCTCTACCTATCACACAGCCTTGCTCTCCCATCCTCTATCCATATCACACAGCCTCTCTCTACCATCCTCTGTCCCTATCACACAGCCTCTCTCTCCCATCCTCTCTCCATATCACCAAGCATCTCTCTGCCATCCACTCTCCATATCACACAGTCTCTCTCTCCCATGCTCTCTACCTATCACACAGCCTTGCTCTCCCATCCTCTGTCCCTATCACACAGCCTCTCTCTCCCATGCTCTCTCCATATCACACAGCCTCTCTCCCATCCTCTCTCCATATCACAGTGCCTCTCTCCCATCCTCTCTCCATATCACAGTGCCTCTCTCTTGTCCTCTCTCCCTATCATACACCTCTCTCTCCCTATCACACAACCACTCTCTCCCATCACTGATCCTTTTCACACAGGCTCTCTCTCCCATCCTATTTCCACATCACCAAGGATCTCTCTGCCATCCACTCTCCATATCACACAGTCTCTCTCTCCCATGCTCTCTACCTATCACACAGCCTTGCTCTCCCATCCTCTATCCATATCACACAGCCTTGCTCTCCCATCCTCTATCCATATCACACAGCCTCTCTCTACCATCCTCTGTCCCTATCACACAGCCTCTCTCTCCCATCCTCTCTCCATATCACCAAGCATCTCTCTGCCATCCACTCTCCATATCACACAGTCTCTCTCTCCCATGCTCTCTACCTATCACACAGCCTTGCTCTCCCATCCTCTGTCCCTATCACACAGCCTCTCTCTCCCATCCTCTCTCCATATCACCAAGCCTCTCTCTGCCATCCTTTCTCCATATAACAGCCTCTCTCTCCTCCTCTCTCTGTATCACACAGCCTCTCTCTCCACTTCTCTCCGTATCACACAGCCTCTCTCTCTCCCCCTCTCTCCCTGTCACTTAGCCTCTCTCTCTTCCTGATGACACAGCCTCTCTATCCCATCCTCTCTCCCTGTCACACAGCCTCTCTCTCCCTCTCTCCATATCACACAGCCTCTCTCTTTCCTCCTCCCTCCCTTTCACACAGCCTCTCTCTCCCCTCCTCCCTCCCTTTCACACAGCATCTCTCTCCCTATCACACAACCTCTCTCTCCCACCATCTATCCATATCACACAGGCTCTCTCTCCCATCTTCTCTCCCTATCACACAGCCTCTTTTTTTCCCATCCTATCTCCATATCACACAGCCTTTTTCTCCCATCTTCTATCCATAACACACAGCCTCCCTCTCCCATCCTCTCTTCATATCACACAGCCTCTCTCTCTCTCTCCATATCACACAGCCTCTCTCTCTCCTCCACTCTCCATATCACACAGCCTCTATCTCTTCCTCTCTCCCTATAAAAAAGCCTCTCTCTCCCTATCACACAGCCTCTCTCTCTTTTCCTCTCCCTGTATCACAAAGCCTCTCTTCTCCTCTCTCCATATCACATATCACAAAGGCTCTCTCTCCTCTTCTCTCAATATAACACAGCTTGTCTCTCTCCTCCTCTCTCCCTTTCACAAGCCTCTCTCTCCAATCCTCTCTCCCTATCACACAGCCTCTCTCTCCATATCACACAGTCTTTCACTCCAATAATCTCTCCTTATCACACAGCCTATCTCTTTCCTCCCAATCCCTATAACACAGCCTCTCTCTCTCTATCACACAGCCACTCTCTCCGATCACTTATCCCTTTCACATAGCCTCTCCATCCCATCCTCTCTGCCTATCACACAGCCTCTCTCTGCAATCCTTTCTCCATATCACACAGCCTCTCTCCCCATCACACAGCCTCTCTCTCCTCCTCCCTATCACACAGCCTCTCTCCCTATCACACAGGCTCTCCTTCTCTCTGTGTATCACACAGCCTCTCTCTCCCATCCTCTCTCTTCATCACACATCCTCTCTCTCCCATTCTCTCTCCAAATCACACAGCCTCTCTCTCCCATCATCTCTCCCTTTAACACAGCCTCTCTCTCTTCCACATCACACAGCCTTTCTCTCCCATCCTCTCTCCCTGTCACAAAGCCTCTCTCTCCCACCATCTCTCCCTTTCACACAGCCTCTCTCCATATCACACATCCTCTCTCTCCCTATCACACAGCCTCACTCTCATCCACTCTCTGTATCACACAGCCTCTCTCTCATTCTCTTTCCATATCACACAGCATCTCTCTCCTCCTCTCTCCATATCACACAGCTTCCCTATCCTCTTCTCTCCCTATCACACAGCCTCTCTCTCTCCCCCATCAGACAGCCTCTCTCCACATATGACACAGCCACTCTCTCCCATCCTCTCACCATATTACACAGACTCACTCTCTGATCCTCTCTCCATATCACACAGCTTCTCTCTCTCCCCTCCTCTCTCCCTGTCACAAAGCCTCTCTCTCTTCCTCTCCCTGTATCACCAAGCCTCTCTCTCTCCCGCTCTTTCCATATCACACAGCCTCTCTTGCTCTTCTTCTCTCTCCATATCACACAGCCTCTCTCTCCTATCCGATCTCCATATCACACAGCCTCTCTCTCCCATCCTCTCTCCATCTCACACAGCCTCTCTCTCCTCTTCTCTCAATATCAAACAGCCTCTCTCTTTCTCTATCACACAGCATCTCTCTCCCATCATCTCTCCATATCACACAGCCTCTCTCTCCCATCCTCTCTCCATATCACACAGCATCTCTCTCCATCTCACACAGCCTCTCTCCTCCTCTCTCAATATCAAACAGCCTCTCTCTATCATCCTCTCTCCCTAATCACACAGCATATTTCTTCCATCTTCTCTCCATAACACACAGCCATCTCTCTCCCATCCTCAACCTTTTTTCCCCATCCTCTCTCCATCACACAGCCTCTCTCTCCCATCTTCTCTCCATATCACACAGCCTATCTCTCCTTCTCTCTCAATATCACACAGTCTCTCTCTCTTTATATCACACAGCCTCTCTATCCCATCCTCAACCTTTCTTCCCCATCCTCTCTCCATCCCACAGCCTCTCTCTCCTCCTCTCTCCGTATCACGGAGCCTTTCTCTCCTCCTCTCTCCCTATCACGCAGCCTTTCTCTCCTCTCTCCCTATCACACAGCCTCTTTCCATATCACACAGGCTCTCTCTCCCCCCCCTCTCTCTGTGTCACACAGCCTCTCTCTCCCATCATCTCTCCCTTTCACACAGCCTCTCTCCCATCCCCTCTCCATATCAGACAGCCTCTCTACCTATCACACAGCCTCTCTTTCTATCCCCCTTTTTCCCTGTCACACAGCCTCTCCCTCATCTCACAGCACCTCTCTCCCATCCCCTTTTTGTATCACACAGCCTCTCTCCTCCTCTCTCCCGGTCACACAGCCTCTCTCTTCCTCTTTACACAGCCTTTCTCTCCCATCCTCTCTCCCTGTCATACAGCCTCTCTCTCCTCCGTTCTCCCTCTCACACATCCTATCTCTCTCTCATCCTCTCTCCCTATCACACAGCCTCTCTCTCTCTCGTCCTCCCTATCACACAGCCTCTCTCTCTCTCGTCCTCCTCCTCCCTATCACACAGCTTCTCTCTCCTTATCTCTCCATCTCACACAGCCCCTCTCTTCCTCTCTCCCTGTCAAACAGCCTCTTGCTTCTCCTCTCTCCATATCACAAAGCCTCTCTCGCCTCCTATCTCAATTTCACACAGCCTCTCTCTCCTCCTCTCTCCATATCACACAGTCTCTCTCTCTTTATATCACACAGCCTCTCTATCCCATCCTCAACCTTTCTTCCCCATCCTCTCTCCATCCCACAGCCTCTCTCTCCTCCTCTCTCCGTATCACGGAGCCTTTCTCTCCTCCTCTCTCCCTATCACGCAGCCTTTCTCTCCTCTCTCCCTATCACACAGCCTCTTTCCATATCACACAGGCTCTCTCTCCCCCCCTCTCTCTGTGTCACACAGCCTCTCTCTCCCATCATCTCTCCCTTTCACACAGCCTCTCTCCCATCCCCTCTCCATATCAGACAGCCTCTCTACCTATCACACAGCCTCTCTTTCTATCCCCCTTTTTCCCTGTCACACAGCCTCTCCCTCATCTCACAGCACCTCTCTCCCATCCCCTTTTTGTATCACACAGCCTCTCTCCTCCTCTCTCCCGGTCACACAGCCTCTCTCTTCCTCTTTACACAGCCTTTCTCTCCCATCCTCTCTCCCTGTCATACAGCCTCTCTCTCCTCCGTTCTCCCTCTCACACATCCTATCTCTCTCTCATCCTCTCTCCCTATCACACAGCCTCTCTCTCTCTCGTCCTCCCTATCACACAGCCTCTCTCTCTCTCGTCCTCCTCCTCCCTATCACACAGCTTCTCTCTCCTTATCTCTCCATCTCACACAGCCCCTCTCTTCCTCTCTCCCTGTCAAACAGCCTCTTGCTTCTCCTCTCTCCATATCACAAAGCCTCTCTCGCCTCCTATCTCAATTTCACACAGCCTCTCTCTCCTCCTCTCTCCATATCACACAACCTCTATTCCCCATCCTCTCTCCATCACACCTCCTATCTCTCCCATCATCTCTCCATATCACACAGCCTAACTCTCCTATCACACAGCCTCTCGCCTTCTCTCACAATATCACACAGCCTCTCTCTCCCATCCTATCTCCATATCACACAGCCTCTTTCTCCCATCATCTCTCCATAACACACATCCTCTCTCTCCCATCATCTCTCCATAACACACATCCTCTCTCTCCCATCATCTCTCCATAACACACATCCTCTCTCTCCCATCATCTCTCCATAACACACATCCTCTCTCTCCCATCCTCTCTCCATATCACACAGCCGATCTCCTCCTCTCTCAATATCACACAGCCTCTCTCTCCCATCATCTCTCAATAACACACAGCCTGTCTCTCCCATCCACTATCCATCTCACACAGCCTCTCACTCCTCCTCTCTCAATATCACACAGCCTCTCTCTTTCTCTATCACACAGCCTATTTTTCCCATCTTCTCTCCATAACACACACCCTCTCTCTCCTCCTCTCTCAATATTACACAGCCTTTCTCCTTTTCTCTCCCTATCAAACACCCTTTCTCCTCCTCTCTCCATATCACACAACCTTTCTTCCCCATCCTCTCTCCATCACACAGCCTCTCTCCCATCCTCTCTCCCTATCACACAGCCTATCTCTCCCTATCACACAGCCTATCTCTCCCTCCCTATCACACAGCCTCTCTCTCCCATCGTCTCTCCATATCACACAGCCTATCTCTCCCATCTTCTCTCCATAATACACAGCCTCTCTCCCATCCTCTGTCCATATTGCACAGCCTCTCTCTCCCATCATCTCTCCCTTTCACACAGCCTCTCTCTCTCCCTCTCTCCATATCAAACAGCCTCTCTCCCATCCCCTCTCCATATCAGACAGCCTCTCTCTCTATCCCCCTCTTTCCCTGTCACACAGCCTCTCCCTCTTCCTCATCTCACAGCATCTCTCCCATCCCCACTTTGTATCACACAGCCTCTCCCATCCTCTCTCCCTGTCATACAGACTCTCTCTCCTCCGTTCTCCCTCTCACACATCCTATCTCTCTCTCATCCTCTCTCCCTATCACACAGCCTCTCTCTCTCTCGTCCTCCCTATCACACAGCCTCTCTCTCTCTCGTCCTCCTCCTCCCTATCACACAGCTTCTCTCTCCTTATCTCTCCATCTCACACAGCCCCTCTCTTCCTCTCTCCCTGTCAAACAGCCTCTTGCTTCTCCTCTCTCCATATCACACAGCCTCTCTCTCCTCCTCTCTCCATATCACACAACCTCTATTCCCCATCCTCTCTCCATCACACCTCATATCTCTCCCATCATCTCTCCATATCACATAGCCTAACTCTCCTATCACACAGCCTCTCGCCTTCTCTCACAATATCACACAGCCTCTCTCTCCCATCCTATCTCCATATCACACAGCCTCTTTCTCCCATCATCTCTCCATAACACACATCCTCTATCTCCCATCATCTCTCCATAACACACATCCTCTCTCTCCCATCATCTCTCCATAACACACATCCTCTCTCTCCCATCATCTCTCCATAACACACATCCTCTCTCTCCCATCCTCTCTCCATATCACACAGCCGATCTCCTTCTCTCTCAATATCACACAGCCTCTCTCTCCCATCATCTCTCAATAACACACAGCCTGTCTCTCCAATCCACTATCCATCTCACACAGCCTCTCACTCCTCCTCTCTTAATATCACACAGCCTCTCTCTTTCTCTATCACACAGCCTATTTTTCCCATCTTCTCTCCATAACACACACCCTCTCTCTCCTCCTCTCTCAATATTACACAGCCTTTCTCCTTTTCTCTCCCTATCAAACAGCCTCTCTCCTCCTCTCTCCATATCACACAACCTTTCTTCCCCATCCTCTCTCCATCACACAGCCTCTCTCTCCCATCCTCTCTCCCTATCACACAGCCTATCTCTCCCTATCACACAGCCTCTCCCTCCCTATCACACAGCCTCTCTCTCCTCTCTTAATATCAAACAGCCTCTCTCTCCCATCGTCTCTCCATATCACACAGCCTCTCTCTCCCATCTTCTCTCCATAATACACAGCCTCTCTCCCATCCTCTCTCCATTTTGCACAGCCTCTCTCTCTCCCTCTCTCCATATCAAACAGCATCTCTCCCATCCCCTCTCCATATCAGACAGCCTCTATCTCTATCCCCCTCTTTCCCTGTCACACAGCCTCTCCCTCTTCCTCATCTCACAGCATCTCTCTCCCATCCCCTCTGTATCACACAGCCTCTCCCATCCTCTCTCCCTGTCATACAGCCTCTCTCCTCCGTTATCCCTCTCACACATCCTATCTCTCTCTCATCCTCTCTCCCTATCACACAGCCTCTCTCTCTCTCGTCCTCCCTATCACACAGCCTCTCTCTCCTCCTCCTCCTCCCTATCACACAGCTTCTCTCTCCTTATCTCTCCATGTCACACAGCCCCTCTCTTCCTCTCTCCCTGTCAAAAAGCCTCTCGCTTCTCCTCTCTCCATATCACAAAGCCTCTCTCGCCTCCGATCTTAATATCACACAGCCTCTCTCTCCTCCTCTCTCCATATCACACAACCTCTATTCCCCATCCTCTCTCCATCACACCTCCTATCTCTCCCATCCTCTCTCCATATCACACAGCCTAACTCTCTTATCACACAGCCTCTCTTTCTCTCACAATATCACACAGCCTCTCTCTCCCATCCTATCTCCATATCACACAGCCTCTTTCTCCCATCATCTCTCCATAACACACATCCTCTCTCTCCCATCATCTCTCTATAACACACATCCTCTCTTTCCCATCCTCTCTCCATAACACACATCCTCTCTTTCCCATCCTCTCTCCATATCACACAGACTATCTCTCCTATCACACAGCCGATCTCCTTCTCTCTCAATATCACACAGCCTCTCTCTCCCATCATCTCTCCATAACACACAGCCTGTCTCTCCCATCCACTATCCATCTCACACAGCCTCTCACTCCTCCTCTCTCAATATCACACAGCCTCTCTCCATATCACACAGCCTCTTTTTCCCATCTTCTCTCCATAACACACAGCCTCTCTCTCCTCCTCTCTCAATATCACACAGCCTTTCTCCTTTTCTCTCCCTATCAAACAGCCTCTCTCCTCCTCTCTCCATTTCACACAACCTTTCTTCCCCATCCTCTCTCCATCACACAGCCTCTCTCTCCCATCCTCTCTCCATATCACACAGCCTATCTCTCCCCATCACACAGCCTCTCTCTCCCTATCACACAGCCTCTCTCTCTCTCTCCATATCAAACAGCCTCTCTCTCCCATCTTCTCTCCATAATACACAGACTCTCTCCCATCCTCTCTCCATATTGCACAGCCTCTCTCTCCCATCATCTCTCCATACCACACAGCCTCTCTCTCTCCATCTCACACAGCCTCTCTTTCCTCCTCTCTCAATATCGCACAGCACAGCCTCTCTCTCTTCCTCTCTCAATATCACACAGCCTCTCTCTCCCATCATCTCTCCATACCACACAGCCTCTCTTTCTCCCTATCACACAGCCTCTCTCTCCCATCCTCTCTCCATATCACACAGCCTCTCTCTCTCCATCTCACACGCCTCTCTTTCCTCCTCTCTCAATATCACACAGCCTCTCTCTCCCATCCTCTCTCAATATCGCACAGCCTCTCTCTCCCATCGTCTTTGCATCTCACACAGCCTCTCTCTCCATCTCACACAGCCTCTCTCTCCTCCTCTCTCAATATCACACAGCCTCTCTCTCCTTTTCTCTCCCTACCACACAGCCTCTCTTTCGCCTCATCTCTCCATGTCACACAGCCTCTCTCTTCCTGTCTCCCTATCAAATAGACTCTCTCTTCTCCTCTCTCCATATCACACAGCCTCTCTCTCTCCCTATCACGCAGCCTCTCTCAATATCATACGGCCTCTTTTCCCCATCTTCTCTCCATAACACACAGCCTCTCTCTCCCATCATCTCTCCATTTTACCAAGCCTCTCTCTGCCATCCTTTCTCCCTACGACACTGCCTATTTCTCATCCTCTCTCCCTATCACACAGCATCTCTCTCCTCCTCTCCCTATCACACAGCCACTCTCTTCATATTACACAGACTCTCTCTCCATATCACACAGCCACTCTCTCCCATCATTTATCCCTTTCACACAGCCTCGCTCCCATCCTCTCTACCTATCACACAGCCTCTCTCTTTCCTCCTCCCTCCCTATCACACAGCCTCTCTCCACATATCACACAGCCACTCTCTCCCATCCTCTCTCCATATCACACAGCCTCTCTCTCCCATCCTCTCTACCTATAACAAAGCCTCTCTCTCCATCACACAGCCACTCTCTCCCATCACTTATCCGTTTCACACAGCCTCTCTCTCCTCCTCCCTTTCACACAGCCTCTCTCTCCTCCTCCCTATCACACAGCATCTCTCTCCTCCTCTCCCTATCACACAGCCTCTCTCCACATGTCACACAGCCTCTCTCCACATGTCACACAGCCTCTCTCCACATGTCACACAGTCACTCTCTTCATATTACAAACTCTCTCTCCTCCTCTCTCCATATCACACAGCCTCTCTCTCCTTTTCTCTCCCTACCACAAAGCCTCTCTTTCGCCTCATCTCTCCATGTCACACAGCCTCTCTCTTCCTGTCTCCCTATCAAATAGACTCTCTCTTCTCCTCTCTCCATATCACACAGCCTCTCTCTCTCCCTATCACGCAGCCTCTCTCAATATCATACAGCCTCTTTTCCCCATCTTCTCTCCATAACACACAGCCTCTCTCTCCCATCATCTCTCCATTTTACCAAGCCTCTCTCTGCCATCCTTTCTCCCTACGACACTGCCTCTTTCTCATCCTCTCTCCCTATCACACAGCATCTCTCTCCTCCTCTCCCTATCACACAGCCTCTCTCCACATATCACACAGCCACTCTCTTCATATTACACAGACTCTCTCTTCATATCACACAGCCACTCTCTCCCATCACTTATCCCTTTCACACAGCCTCGCTCCCGTCCTCTCTACCTATCACACAGCCTCTCTCTTTCCTCCTCCCTCCCTATCACACAGCCTCTCTCCACATATCACACAGCCACTCTCTCCCATCCTCTCTCCATATCACACAGCCTCTCTCTCCCATCCTCTCTACCTATAACACAGCCTCTCTCTCTATCACACAGCCACTCTCTCCCATCACTTATCCCTTTCACACAGCCTCTCTCTCCTCCTCCCTTTCACACAGCCTCTCTCTCCTCCTCCCTATCACACAGCATCTCTCTCCTCCTCCCTATCACACAGCATCTCTCTCCTCCTCCCTATCACACATCATCTCTCTCCTCCTCCCTATCACACAGCATCTCTCTCCTCCTCTCCCTATCACACGGCCTCTCTCCACATATCACACAACCTCTCTCCACATATCACACAGCCACTCTCTTCATATTACACAGACTCTATCACACAGCCACTTTCTCCCATCACTTATCCCATTCACACAGCCTCACTCCCATCCTCTCTACCTCTCACACAGCCTCTCTCTTTCCTCCTCCCTCCCTATCACACAGCCTCTCTCCACATATCACACAGCCACTCTCTCCCATCCTGTCTCCATATCACACAACCTCTCTCTCTTCCTCTCTCAATATCACACAGCCTCTCTCTCTCGTCTCTCTATATCACACATCCTATCTCTCTTCCTCTCTCAATATCATACAGCCTATCTCTCTTCCTCTCTCAATATCACACAGCCTATCTCTCTTCCTCTCTCCATCTCACACAGCCTCTCTTCTCCTCTCTCAATATCACACAGCCTCTCTCTCCTCCTCTCTCAATATCACACAGCCTCTCTCTCCTCCTCTCTCAATATCACACAGCCTCTATCTCCTCCTCTCTCTCTATCGCACAGCTACTCTCTCCCATCACTTATCCCTTTCACACAGTCTCTCTCTCCTCCTCCGTATCACACAGCCTCTCTCTCCTCCTCCGTATCACACAGCTTTTCTCCCCTCCTCCCTATCACACAGCCTCTCTCTCCTCCTCCCTATCACACAGCCTCTCTCTCCTACTCCCTGTCACACAGCCTCTCTCTCCTCCTCCCTATCACACAGCCTCTCTCTCCACCTCCCTATCACACAGCCTCTCTCTCCTCCTCCCTATCACACAGCCTCTCTCTCCTCCTCCGTATCACACAGCCTCTCTCTCCTCCTCCCTATCACACAGCCTCTCTCTCCTCCTCCGTATCACACAGCCTCTCTCTCCTCCTCCCTATCACACAGCTTCTCTCCCTATCACACAAGTTCTCTCTCCTCCTCTCGATGTATTACACAGCCTCTCTCTCCCATTCTCTCTCTATATCACACATTCTTGCACTCCAATCCTCTCTCCCTATCACATAGTCTCTCTCTCCCATCACGTATCCCTTTCACACAGCCTCTCTCTCCATCCTCTCTCCCTATCACACAGCCTCTCTCTCCCATTGTCTCTCCATATCACCAAGCCTCTCTCTGCCATCCTTTCTCCATATCACACAGCCTCTCTCTCCTTCTCTCTCCATATCACAGTCTTTTACTCCAATCCTCTCTCCTTATCAAACAGCCACTCTCTTTCCTCTACCCTCCCTATCACAAGCCTCTCTCTCTCTTCCTCTCTCCATATCACACAGCCTCTCTCTCCCATCCACTATCCATCTCACACAGCATCTCTCTCCTCCTCTCTCAATATCACACAGCCTCTCTCTCCCATCCTCTCTCCATATCACACAGCCTCCCTCTCCCATCCTCTCCCCCTATCAAACAGCCTCTCTCCTCCTCTCTCCATAACACACAACCTTTCTTCCCCATCCTTTCTCCATCACACAGCCTCTCTCTCCCATCCTCTCTCCATATCATGCAGCCTCTCTCTCATCTTCTCTCCATAATACACAGCCTCTCTTTCCCATCATCTCTCCATACCACACAGCCTCTCTCTCCCATCCTCTCTCCATATCACGCAGCCTCTCTCTCCCATCCTCTCTCCATATTGCACAGCCTCTCTCTCCCATCATCTCTCCATACCACACAGCATCTCTCTCTCTCCCTTTCAGACAGCCTCCCTCTCTTCCTCTCTCAATATCACACAGCCTCTCTCTCCCATCCTCTCTCCATATCACACAGCCTCTCTCTCTCCATCTCTCAATATCACACAGCCTCTCTCTCCCATCCTCTCTCCATATCACACAGCCTCTCTCTCTCCATCTCACACGCCTCTCTTTTCTCCTCTTTCAATATCACACAGCCTCTCTCTTCCTCTCTCAATATCACACAGCCTCTCTCTACCATCATCTCTCCATCTCACACAGCCTCTCTCTCCATATCACGCAGCCTTTTTCCATCTTCTCTCCATAACACACAGCCTCTCTCTCCTCCTCTCTCAATATCACACAGCCTCTCTCTCCCTTTCTCTCCCTACCACACAGCCTCTCTTTCGCCTCATCTCTCCATGTCACACAGCATCTCTCTCTCCCTATCATGCAGCCTCTCTCAATATCACACAGCCTCTTATCCCCATCTTCTCTCCATAACACACAGCCTCTCTCTCCCATCCTCTGTCTATATCACACATTCTTGCACTCCAATCCTCTCTCTCGCATCACGTATCCTTTTCACACAGCCTCTCTCTCCATCCTCTCTCCCTATCACACAGCCTCTCTCTCCCATTGTCTCTCCATATCACCAGGCCTCTCTCTCCTCCACTCTCCATATCACACAGTCTTTTACTCCAATCCTCTCTCCTTATCAAACAGCCCCTCTTTCCTCTTCCCTCCCTATCCCACAGCCTCTCTCTCTCCTCCTCTCTCTATCACAAGCCTCTCTCTCCTCCTCTCTCCATATCACAAAGCCTCTCTCTCCTCCTCTCTCCATATCACAAAGCCTCTCTCTCCTCCTCTCTCCCTATCACACAGCCTCTCTCTCCCACCAATTATCCCTTTCACACAGTCTCTCTCTCCCTTTGTCTCTCCATATCACCAAGCCCCTCTCTGCCATCCTTTCTCAATATCACACAGCCTCTCTCCATATCACACAGTCTTTTACTCCAATCCTCTCTAATTATCACCCAGACTCTCTCTTTCCTCCTCCCTCCCTGTCACACAGCATCTCTCTCCCTATCACACAGCCTCTATCCCCTCCTCCCTATCACACAGCCTCTCTCCCTATCACACAGGCTCCCGCTCCTCCTCTCTCTGTATCACACAGCCTCTCTCTCCCAACATCTCTCCATATCAGACAGCCTTTCTCTCCTTCTCTCTCAATATCACACAGCCTCTCTCTCCCATTGTCTCTCCATATCACACAGCCTATCTCTCCTTCTCTCACCATTTTCACACAGCCTCTCTCTCCCATTGTCTCTCCATATCACACAGCCTCTCTCTCCTCCTCTCTCCATATCACACAGTCTTTTACTCCAATCCTCTCTCCATATCACACAGCCTCTCTCTCCTCCTCTCTCCATATCACACAGTCTTTTACTCCAATCCTCTCTCCATATCACACAGCCTCTCTCTCTACATCTCACACAGCCTCTCTCTCCCATCTTCTCTCCATATCACACAGCCTATCTCTCCTTCTCTCTCAATATCACACAGCCTCTCTCTCCCATTGCCTCTCCATATCACCAAGCCTCTCTCTGCCATCCTTTCTCCATATCACACAGCCTCTCTCTCCTCCTCTCTCCATATCACACAGTCTTTTACTCCAATCCTCTCTCCATATCACACAGCCTATCTCTCAATATCACACAGCCTCTCTCTCCCATTGTCTCTCCATATCACACAACCTCTCTCTCCCATCCTATCTCCATATCACACAGCCTCTCTCTCCTCCGTCCTGTCTCCATATCACACAGCCTCTCTCTCCTCCGTCCTGTCTCCATATCACACTACCTCTCTCTCCTCCTCTCTTAATATCAGACAGCCTCTCTCTCCCTATCACACAGCCTCTCTCTCGTCTCTCAATATCACACAGCCTCTATCTCCTCCTCTCTCAATATCACACAGCCTCTCTCTCCTCCTCTCTCAATATCACACAGCCTATCTCTCCTCCTCTCTCCATATCACACAGCCTCTCTCTCCTCCTCTCTCCATATCACACAGCCTCTCTCTCTCCATATCACACAGCCTCTCTCTCTCCATATCACACAGCCTCTCTCTCTCCTCCTCTCTCCATATCACACAGCCTCTCTCTCCTCCTCTCTCCATATCACAAAGTCTCTCTCTCATCCTCTCTCCCTGTCACACAGCCTCTCACTCTCTACCTCCACACACCCTCTCTCTGCCATCCTTTCTCCATATCACACATCCTCTCTTTCCTCCTATCTCCATATCACATAGCCTCTCTTTTCTCCTCTCTCCATATTACACAGCCTCTCTCTGCCATCCTCTCTCCATATCAAACAGCCTCTCTCTCTCCTCCCATCACACAGCCTCTCACTTTCCTCATCTCTCCATGCCACACAGCCTCTCTCTTCCTCTCTCCCTATCAAACAGTTTCTCTCTCCATCACAGAGCCTCTCTCTCTCCTCCCCTCTCCCTGTCACACAGCCTCTCACTCCTCCTCTCTCCATATCACACAACCTCTCTCTCCTCCTCTCTCCATATCACTCAGCCTCTCTCTCCTCCTCTCTCCATATCACAAAGCCCAACTCTCCCATTGTCTCTCCATATCATCAAGCCTCTCTCTCCTCCTCTCTCCATATCACACAGCCTCTCTCATTCTCTCACAATATCACACAACCTCTCTTCCCCATCCTCTCTCCATCACACCTATCTCTCCCATGCTCTCTCCATATCACACAGCCTCTCTCCTTCTCTCACAATATCACACAGCCTCTCTCTCCCATCCTATCTCCATATCACACAGCCTCTTTCTCCCATCATCTCTCCATAACACACATCCTCTCTCTCCCATCATCTCTCCATAACACACATCCTCTCTCCCATCATCTCTCCATAACACACATCATCTCTCTCCCACCCACTATCCATCTCACACAGCCTCTCACTCCTCCTCTCTCAATATCACACAGCCTCTCTTTTTCTCTATCACACAGCCTCTCTCTCCCATCCTCTCTCCATATCACACAGCATCTCTCTCCTCCTCTCTCAATATTACACAGCATCTCTCTCCCATCCTCTCTCCATATCACACAGCCTCCCTCTCCCATCCTCTCTCCATATCAAACAGCCTCCCTCTCCCATCCTCTCTTCATATCAAACAGCCTCCCTCTCCCATCCTCTCTCCATAACACACAACCTTTCTTCCCCATCCTTTCTCCATCACACAGCCTCTCTCTCTCTCCATCTCACACGCCTCTCTTTCCTCCTCTCTCAATATCACACAGCCTCTCTCTACCATCATCTCTCCATATCATGCAGCCTTTTTCCATCTTCTCTCCATAACACACAGTCTCTCTCTCCCATCCTCTCTCCATATTGCACAGCCTCTCTCTCCCATCATCTCTCCATACCATACAGCCTCTCTCTCTCCCTATCACACAGCCTCCCTCTCTTCCTCTCTCAATATCACATAGCCTCTCTTTCCTCCTCTCTCAATATCACACAGCCTCTCTCTCTTCCTCTCTCAATATCACACAGCCTCTCTCCCATCCTCTCTCCATAACACACATCCTCTCTCTCCCATCATCTCTCCATAACACACATCATCTCTCTCCCATCCACTATCCATCTCACACAGCCTCTCACTCCTCCTCTCTCAATATCACACAGCCTCTCTCTTTCTCTATCACACAGCCTCCCTCTCCCATCCTCTCTCCATATCAAACAGCCTCCCTCTCCCATCCTCTCTCCATATCAAACAGCCTCCCTCTCCCATCCTCTCTCCATATCAAACAGCCTCCCTCTCCCATCCTCTCTCCATAACACACAACCTTTCTTCCCCATCCTTTCTCCATCACACAGCCTCTCTCTCCCGTCCTCTCTCCATATCACACAGCCTCTCTCTCTCTCCCTATCACACAGCCTCCCTCTCTCAATATCACACAGCGTCTCTCTCCCATCCTCTCTCCATATCACACATCCTCTCTCTCTCCATCTCACATAGCCTCTCTTTCCTCCTCTCTCAATATCACACAGCCTATCTCTCTTCCTCTCTCAATATCACACAGCCTCTCTCTCCCATCCTCTCTCCATATCACACAGCCTCTCTCTCTCCATCTCACACGCCTCTCTTTCCTCCTCTCTCAATCTCACACGCCTCTCTTTCCTCCTCTCTCAATATCACAAAGCCTCTCTCTTCCTCTCTCCATATCACACAGCCTCTCTCCTCCTCTCTCCATATCACACAACCTTTCTTCCCCATCCTTTCTCCATCACACAGCCTCTCTCTCCCATCCTCTCTCCATATTGCACAGCCTCTCTCTCCCATCATCTCTCCATACCACACAGCCTCTCTTTCTCCCTATCACACAGCCTCTCTCTCCCATCTTCCCTCCATAATACACAGCCTCTCTCTCCCATCCTCTCTCCATATTGCACAGCCTCTCTCTCCCATCATCTCTCCATACCACACAGCCTCTCTCTCTCCATCTCACACGCCTCTCTTTCCTCCTCTCTCAATCTCACACGCCTCTTTCCTCCTCTCTCAATATCACACAGCCTCTCTCTACCATCATCTCTCCATCACACAGCCTCTCTCTCTCCCTATCACACAGCCTCCCTCTCTTCCTCTCTCAATATCACACAGCCTCTCTCTCCCATCCTCTCTCCATATCACACAGCCTCTCTCTCCCATCATCTCTCCATACCACACAGCCTCTCTCTCTCTCCCTATCACACAGCCTCCCTCTCTTCCTCTCTCAATATCACACAGCGTCTCTCTCCCATCCTCTCTCCATATCACACATCCTCTCTCTCTCCATCTCACATAGCCTCTCTTTCCTCCTCTCTCAATATCACACAGCCTATCTCTCTTCCTCTCTCAATATCACACAGCCTCTCTCTCCCATCCCCTCTCCATATCACACAGCCTCTCTCTCTCCATCTCACACGCCTCTTTCCTCCTCTCACAATATCACACAGCCTCTCTCTACCATCATCTCTCCATCTCACACAGCCTCTCTCCATATCACACAGCCTTTTTCCCATCTTCTCTCCATAACGCACAGTCTCTCTCTCCATCTCACACGCCTCTCTTTCCTCCTCTCTCAATATCACACAGCCTCTCTCTCCTCCTCTCTCAATATCACACAGCCTTTCTCCTTTTCTCTCCCTATCAAACAGCCTCTCTCCTCCTCTCTCCATATCACACAACCTTTCTTCCCCATCCTTTCTCCATCACACAGCCTCTCTCTCCCATCCTCTCTCCATATCACAGAGCCTCTCTCTCCCATCTTCCCTCCATAATACACAGCCTCTCTCTCCCATCCTCTCTCCATATTGCACAGCCTCTCTCTCCCATCCTCTCTCCATATTGCACAGCCTCTCTCTCCCATCCTCTCTCCATATTGCACAGCCTCTCTCTCCCATCATCTCTCCATACCACACAGCCTCTCTTTCTCCCTATCACACAGCCTCTCTCTCCCATCCTCTCTCCATATCACACATCCTCTCTCTCTCCATCTCACATAGCCTCTCTTTCCTCCTCTCTCAATATCACACAGCCTCTCTCTCTTCCTCTCTCAATATCACACAGCCTCTCTCTCCCATCCTCTCTCCATATCACACAGCCTCTCTCTCCCATCCTCTCTCCATATCACACAGCCTCTCTCTCTCCATCTCACACGCCTCTTTCCTCCTCTCTCAATATCACACAGCCTCACTCTACCATCATCTCTCCATCACACAGCCTCTCTCTCTCCCTATCACACAGCCTCCCTCTCTTCTCTCTCTCAATATCACACAGCCTCTCTCTCCCATCCTCTCTCCATATCACACAGTCTCTCTCTCTCCATCTCACATAGCCTCTCTTTCCTCCTCTCTCAATATCACACAGCCTCTCTCTCTTCCTCTCGCAATATCACACAGCCTCTCTCTCCCATCCTCTCTCCATATCACACAGCCTCCCTCTCTCCGTCTCACACGCCTTTCTTTCCTCCTCTCTAATTATCACAAAGCCTCTTTCTTCCTCTCTCAATATCACACAACCTCTCTCTCCATCTCACACAGCCTCTCTCTCTTCCTATCTCAATATCACACAGCCTCTCTCTCCTTTGCTCTCCCTACCACACAGCCTCTCTTTCGCCTCATCCCTCCATGCCACACAGCCTCTCTCTTCCTGTCTCCCTATCAAACAGCCTCTCTCTTTTCCTCTCTCCATATCACACAGCGTCTCTCAATATCACGCAGCCTCTTTTCCCCATCTTCTCTCCATAACACACAGCCTCTCTCTCCCATCATCTCTCCATTTTACCAAGCCTCTCTCTGCCATCCTTTCTCCCTATCACACAGCCTCTTTCTCGTCCTCTCTCCCTATCACACAGCCTCCCTCTCTTCCTCTCTCAATATCACACAGCGTCTCTCTCCCATCCTCTCTCCATATCACACATCCTCTCTCTCTCCATCTCACATAGCCTCTCTTTCCTCCTCTCTCAATATCACACAGCCTCTCTCTACCATCATCTCTCCATCTCACACAGCCTCTCTCCATATCACACAGCCTTTTTCCCATCTTCTCTCCATAACGCACAGTCTCTCTCTCCATCTCACACGCCTCTCTTTCCTCCTCTCTCAATATCACACAGCCTCTCTCTCCTCCTCTCTCAATATCACACAGCCTTTCTCCTTTTCTCTCCCTATCAAACAGCCTCTCTCCTCCTCTCTCCATATCACACAACCTTTCTTCCCCATCCTTTCTCCATCACACAGCCTCTCTCTCCCATCCTCTCTCCATATCACACAGCCTCTCTCTCCCATCTTCCCTCCATAATACACAGCCTCTCTCTCCCATCCTCTCTCCATATTGCACAGCCTCTCTCTCCCATCCTCTCTCCATATTGCACAGCCTCTCTCTCCCATCCTCTCTCCATATTGCACAGCCTCTCTCTCCCATCATCTCTCCATATCACACAGCCTCTCTTTCTCCCTATCACACAGCCTCTCTCTCCCATCCTCTCTCCATATCACACATCCTCTCTCTCTCCATCTCACATAGCCTCTCTTTCCTCCTCTCTCAATATCACACAGCCTATCTCTCTTCCTCTCTCAATATCACACAGCCTCTCTCTCCCATCCTCTCTCAATATCACACAGCCTCTCTCTTCCATCCTCTCTCCATATCACACAGCCTCTCTCTCTCCATCTCACACGCCTCTTTCCTCCTCTCTCAATATCACACAGCCTCACTCTACCATCATCTCTCCATCACACAGCCTCTCTCTCTCCCTATCACACAGCCTCCCTCTCTTCTCTCTCTCAATATCACACAGCCTCTCTCTCCCATCCTCTCTCCATATCACACAGTCTCTCTCTCTCCATCTCACATAGCCTCTCTTTCCTCCTCTCTCAATATCACACAGCCTCTCTCTCTTCCTCTCGCAATATCACACAGCCTCTCTCTCCCATCCTCTCTCCATATCACACAGCCTCCCTCTCTCCGTCTCACACGCCTTTCTTTCCTCCTCTCTAATTATCACAAAGCCTCTTTCTTCCTCTCTCAATATCACACAACCTCTCTCTCCATCTCACACAGCCTCTCTCTCTTCCTATCTCAATATCACACAGCCTGTCTCTCCTTTGCTCTCCCTACCACACAGCCTCTCTTTCGCCTCATCTCTCCATGCCACACAGCCTCTCTCTTCCTGTCTCCCTATCAAACAGCCTCTCTCTTTTCCTCTCTCCATATCACACAGCCTCTCTCAATATCACGCAGCCTCTTTTCCCCATCTTCTCTCCATAACACACAGCCTCTCTCTCCCATCATCTCTCCATTTTACCAAGCCTCTCTCTGCCATCCTTTCTCCCTATCACACAGCCTCTTTCTCGTCCTCTCTCCCTATCACACAGCATCTCTCTCCTCCTCTCCCTATCACACAGCCACTCTCTTCATATTACACAGACTCTCTCTCCATATCACACAGCCACTCTCTCCCATCACTTATCCCTTTCACACAGCCTCGCTCCCATCCTCTCTACCTATCACACAGCCTCTCTCTTTCCTCCTCCCTCCCTATCACACAGTCTCTCTCCACATATCACACAGCCACTCTCTCCCATCCTCTCTCCATATCACTACAGCCCTCTCTCTCCCATCCTCTCTCCATTTTACCAAGCCTCTCTCTGCCATCCTTTCTCCCTATCACACAGCCTCTTTCTCGTCCTCTCTCCCTATCACACAGCATCTCTCTCCTCCTCTCCCTATCACACAGCCACTCTCTTCATATTACACAGACTCTCTCTCCATATCACACAGCCACTCTCTCCCATCACTTATCCCTTTCACACAGCCTCGCTCCCATCCTCTCTACCTATCACACAGCATCTCTCTCCTCCTCTCCCTATCACACAGTCTCTCTCCACATATCACACAGCCACTCTCTCCCATCCTCTCTCCATATCACACAGCCTCTCTTTCTCCCTATCACACAGCCTCTCTCTCCATCACTTATCCCCTTTCAACACAGCCTCTCTCTCCTCCTCCCTATCACAAAGCCTTTCTCTCCTCCTCCCTATCACACAGCCTCTCTCTCCTCCTCCCTATCACACAGCCTCTCTCTCCTCCCCCG